>JAPYZL010103336.1:0-11249 GCA_030522825.1 Platygaster orseoliae
TTTTACACATGCATGGGAAAAAATATTGTATGCTACACGAGACAAAAAGGATGATTCCAATGAGTGCAAAGTTTGGGCACGAGCGAAGCGAGTGCGCAAACTTTGCACTCATTGGAATCATCCTTTTTCTCCCTTGTAGCATAAATATCTATTTTAGTAAAAGTACCAAATTTTTCCTTCAGTTTATCCCCAATACCAAGTCAAATCTACCTTGAACCTCGCCAAATGAATTCTCCCGAAACATAAGCTCTCCTTACATAACCCCGATTTGCCTTTTATTAAAACACATCGCGACTGCACTGACAATTTCCATCCAACAGTGGCCATAAAAAAAAGGATCTCAGCGAAAAACAGGACTCGAGGGCATGTTAAGCTCCTTGTTTCTCGGGCCTAGCTTTCCGCCCGAGTTGAAGCTTGCAAACGAGGGAATATACATTTGCGCGAGTTCCGGCGCGCTTTCGGATCGCTGACTTTTCATGCTACCTTGTTATGAACAGTTTCATTTTCACGGATGGACAGTACCTCGTACAATGAAAAGCTTGCAATAAAGTTGCCGACGCAGACGCGTTTTGTTTCTGCCAACTTGAATCAATAATCCTGCAAAAGTTACGTTAAATCGAGGTTCCAGTGTAAAGGCGTTTATGAAGGATTATCATATTCCCAAGTTTGAAAGCTCATGACGAAACTAAAAATCTCCAGGCTTATACGACTATAATGAAAAGCTCTCTTGGAGAAACTTAAAACTTTGGATATTTTATTCCTCCCCCGAATGACTTTTGATATCCCCGGTTCTCTTTCAAGTTCTTCTTCGATTTGTCGTTGTGGCGCGAGCGAGACGTGGATAAAAATCGCAGTCGAAAGTACCAACGTCTCGCCTGGACGATCTTTGTGGAGTTTTAATGAAGAGTTGGGATCTTTATTGGTTTCCCCTCAACCCTCTGTGGAAAGCTCCGCATTCGATATGAAAGCTCCGTATTTTCAGAGCTTCTTCGCAGCCGAGAAGTGGAATATTACACGGATGAAATGTTGCCTAATTGGCAGCTTGACTTACGAGCCATCGCTAGTTTTGACGAGTCGGGAAACTTGGCAATTTCTTGGTTGCGAACCTTGTTTCGCGTGATTTATCGTTAGTTGAACTTGGATAGATCGTTTACCTTTCGTTGTCGATGCGAGAGCGATTGGGATTTTTGTTTCTCGGGCTTAATCGTGCAGTTTTCTTGGGCTAAGTGTTTGAATTCGTGCAAGTTTGGGTTATTTGACGTGGTGTGCTGGAGCAGTGAAGATCAAATAGAACAGTGAAGTGTGGAAGTACGAAACTAGTATTTCAGCGTAGGTTTTTTTATGTTTTTATTTTAAAGTGAAATTTAGTACGCGACTTTCAATATTCCTTTATATTTGGAAATAATGAATTTTTTGTATGACGTAGATTTGGATAATTCTTACAATTATGAATTTTTTGATTGGAAACGTGGAAAATTTTTACAATCCAGTGAATTATACAAAAAAATTATAATTTATATGAGTATACAAAGGAATATTATAATTATAGAATTTCTGCAGTAAAGCTAATAGTTATGGAATTTTATGAAAAAATTGTTTTTGAAAAAACTGAAGAAATACCTACGATTTATAAAAATAGGCATTAGAAATTTATTAAATTATTGAATGAAAGCTGAATAATTTTATACATACTTGAAAATATAAGTAAATTTATGGAATTCGATGCGATTTATTCAAAAATCTATAAAAAACTAAAAATATATAAAAATATTAATTTTGGACCATCTGTATATAAGGCTATCCAGAAAAATACTATGAAACTTCAAATAATAAAAAATAATTTGAGATATTATTGTTGAAAAAGAAAATTAAAACAATACAAGAAATATATTCAATTTTGAAAATTATGTCGGTACAATTTTCTTTAGAATTCATGAAACTTTCAATTCTAAGCCTTATTCAAATTCCAGAAATATTTATCGATGGTAATTAAAATACTCAAAAATCATTGAAACTGTATAAGTACAAGGGAATGTAATAAATATTTATTTGAAAAACACTGTTCACTGCAAAATGTATTATAATACTGAAAATCGTTGAAAGTGTCCATACAAAAGCAAAAAACTCTAATGATCTATAAAGCGATCCATAAAAATACTAAAAATAAATGTACATACTCAAAATATAGTACACAATTTTTCAAATTGAATGCAATGTATAGATTACAAATATTTCTGTAGATATAACATAATTCAAAATCCAAAGACTTTGAAATTCATTGTAAAACTTTTTTTCTGAGAATAAGAGTGAAATATTCTTTTTTATTTCTCTGAGTGTAAAAAAAGGAGATTTTGTTTTTTATTTCAAATTAATAATTTTTCGTTATATAATAATAATTTTATTTCCCTAGTTTTTTCCAAAATATTACAAGTTTATAATTTGAGACATTCAGTATGAAAATTCGTAAGCTTCACTTGTCATTATAACATATTTTGGTTTATCGTGTACTGAAATTGGAAATCATCGATTTTGTTTTCATCAAGTCTACATCAAATCAGTAGAATTTTATTTGAAAACAAATACAATGATTTAAAAAAATTATTTCAATCCCGAAGACAAATTAAATAATTAAATACAAAATAAAAACTGAAGACAAAATAAAAAATTGAAGGCAAAATAGTTAAAAATTCATTCTAGAATTTTTTTTCTGGCCATAAGAGTGTATTATTCTTTTTTATTTCTCCGAGTGTTAGGAAAAAAGAGTAATTAATTTTTTTATCTCAGATTATTGATTTTATGCAGTATTAAAATATTCTTAATTTTCTTTTTTTTTCCTAATTTTTTTTTTTTAATTAATGATATTTATGTTGAAAATTTATAAGCTTCACTTATCGTTATAAAATATTTTGGTTTATCATAATATTCATGTACTTCTAGTAAATATTATTATACTTCTAGGCCACTTTCAACTTATTAGCATCTTATTCTGGACGTAAATATAGCAATCCAAAAATTAATAAAAAATTTATAAAAATACTGGAATCTTAGAATCTCTGTAAATTTCAATATGTCAGTATCGTTATCTTTAAATTTCTGTACTATGATATATCATATAAATACGAGAAATTCAAAAAATACCTAGAAATAATATAAAATTATATACAAATCATCAATTCAGCAGATTCCATAAATTTTAACAATTCTAAAAAAATGTAATTTCTCTAAGATTTTCGAATTTCATTTCTTGAACATCAATATAGCAATCCAAAAATGAATAAATCTTAAAATTGTTGTAAATTTCAATATTTAAGCATCGAAATCTGAAAAATTTGTATAGTACATATATCATATAAATACAAGAAATTTATAAAAATACTGAAAAATCGTAGAAAATTGTATTTTAAGCACAAATTAAGCAATTCCCATAAATTTCAAAACTTCTAAAAAAATATAATATTTTACGATTTTCTTATTTCATTTCTTGAATATCTGGTTTTGATAATAAATTTTCTCTGTTTAACAAATTCGAACTTTTAAAAGCGTTTACATTTTAGAGTCAAAAATCTAACATTTTTCATCCTATTTTACAATGTAAGGGAATTAGATGTTCGTGATTTTCAAGTCACTGATGTCAGAATATTGTCTTTTTCCAATACTTTTCTCATCGTTTTTACAACTCAAAGAGTTTTCCCATACACAAAATTTCTATATTGCTTCCTGAATTTCAATGCTCTAAAAATCAGTGTTGTAAAAAATTTCTAATTTTTCATATTTTTTTCAAGGAAATAAGATCAACACTGATTTTTTCAAGAAACTCTTCGCGGAAATTTTTTCTTCCTTCCCCTTTATTTTACAAAAAAAAAAAAAAAACAAAAAAGTTGCTGTGAAACAAAACACACAACCAAAACCATTACAGAGGTTAACGAAAACTCTCTTGCTCCACAAGATAACCGACAAAAGTACTTAATCCAATCCTCCACTCTGACCACTCGTCGTGTATCACTCGCGCAAACGGCGCCAATTGAAAATAACTGGGTAATAAGCACCGTCCAGATACCGTTGATTCGCTGTGAATGGAAGCACAAAGTCTCGCGGAACGGGCGCAGCTCACGTTTTCCAGAAAATAATAAATTGATATTACCCATTCTAAATGACTCGACGCTAGGCAGAACTAGCCGAGGGTTCATTCGCGTTACACAATCATCGATTATTTCGCGGCTCGGCGATCAATTATCGGGTCCTTCAATTAAAATTACGCAACGTTCACGGCCATGGGGCGCGTAATCCCATCGAAATACGAACAATCCCGGCGAAATGCTTTACAAATCAAAACTGCCATTTCCGATCGCAACAAACAAATTCCATAACGAATCGCCAGGCGAAAATTACAAGCCAGCGTGTAAATTGGCCGGACACGCTCGCTAATGAAATCTCTAATTAATCCGGAATCAAATCCTCTTCCGGCTCGCATTAGCGCGGAGCAAACTTTTCACCGAGAGCTCCGCGGATTTTGCGGAAAACTTTGCTGTTGATCACATGCGTCATTATTACGCTGCGTTCATAAATTAGATAACCTCCCCTTCCTCTTTCCCCTGCGTTTATGCGCACTTAATCGATGCATTGAATAATACGTCATGGGACGTTTGATTTCTTGGGGATATAGCGGAAAATTTATGGATTCCCGATGGAAATTCCTGGAATGCAGTAACGTTGTTTGTTACTTGGCTCGGGGAGTCTTTATCGAGGTAACGCGATTGAAAAGTCGCTAACTGTACAGGTTGCGAGTGCGCGAGGTTGCTTTCAATATTCCGCATATCTTCCAAGATTCATTATGTGCAGAGGGAGCAAGGATTCGATGATAATGAAAAGTTTGAGAGAAAATTTTTGGATGATTTTCAGAAAAGGTTGAGAAAATTTTATATCTGAAACTGAATCTGTCAAATTTGTCACTCTTAAATTAGAAATCAGTGCATCAAAATATTGAAAAAAGAAAATTGATTGTATTCTTTGGCATTTTGGATTACTATCAATTTTCGAAAATTTTTATTAACATTTCAGAAAAATATACTCGAATCTATGAAATTAGTAAAACTTTCTATCTTGTTAATATAATTCCTGTTTGTCCTTACACGAAACAAATTTTTATGATTTTCGGGCATTTGAGATTTCCTGACTTGACAAAAGTTTTTATTTTTTTATAATGCTAATTAATTTATTTTAAAATAGTTTAACGGTCTAAAAATTTATAGTAAAAACATTTTCGGAAATTTTCATATTACGATAGTTTTTAATATTCAACGAAGAATGAGAGTTTATTCACAAAATTTCTTTAATAGACACATGAATTATAAAGCTAATAAATCATTAAATAATTGGTAGAATCAAAAATGGAAGAAATATAAACAGTTTGAGGAAATATAATTAATTATTTAACGAAATTAAAAACGATCAAGAATACTTGACAAATTCGTGATTTATTTTTCAATACATTACTAAATAAATTCATGAATTCATTAATTACTTATTAAATTATTCATGATTTCTATATATATATATATATATGTATGTATGTTATTTATCAACGAATTGTAAGAAATATTTACAATTCAAAATTTTATTGAAATTTTCATCATTACTCGTTAAAAACAAGATGTCATTTAATGAAAAAAATTACTTTTTTATAATTTTGTCAATAATCATTTAATAATGGAGTATTTCTTTCCAAAAAATTTTCGAAAAAACAAAGTGTAGAATTTTCATAAGTTTTTAAGTGAAAACCTAATATTCTAAGGTGTATAAAAAATTTTATAAGTCGTACCTGGTGAAATCTGATTAGAACTTATCAATATGCCAAAAAAAATAAAAAATTAAAAACTTATGAATTATTTAAATTTTCATACAGTGACTCATAAGTTGACGAAAATTTGTGGCGGGAGGATGAGATGTTTTGAAGACAATTTGAGGAAAGGAATTTCATTTTCGTAGCAGTAGCATTTTTTGTGGCCAGAGCACAATTATTATGCATAAAATGACATTGCGTATTACTTTTCGTCTAGTAGCAAAAAGGATTGTTATAGCAAAAATAATAGTATATTTCTTCATGAGTTTGAAAAAATTATTTTAAAGTTTAATTAGGGTATGTAAAAATTATATTGATGATGAAACGGAATTATTACTAAAAAAAATGTGATATTTCAATTTTTCTAATTTAGAAATAGAAACAATCTTGGCTTTGAGAAAATTATTTTTTTTTAGAAAATAACAAGAATCCGAGTATTTTTCAATTAAATACAGAAAATCGATTTTTGAAAATCCCTGTCAATGTTTCGAGTCCTCGGGCACGTAGTTCAAAAAATTAATATTGAAATTCAAAAGAAATACTACACAATTTTTGAAATTCTTAAAATACTAAGAAAAAAAAATACTGGAAATTCGTATAAAAAGTACTGTTCTCTGAAAAATCAATCTAAGAACTTACAACTAAAGAAATTTCTAATACCATTGAATCGAATTTTTAATTTCTAGAACAATACATAATTCACTATCAGTCTGTTAAAATACTTAAAATATTAGAAAGTTTTAGAAATTTTTTTAGTGTTTGACAATAATTGTTTTAAATTATTTAAAACTCAAAATCTGTGAAATTTTCAAGATCTGTGTAGAAGTTTAATTTCTTCAGGATATTATAAAAATATGAAAAAATTTTAGAACTTTGATATCCACAGTATCGAATTCTGAAAATTTATGTAGAAATTCATTATTATATCAGACAATGGAGGGGTATAAAATTACAAATTTAAAAAGTACACTTTTTTCGGATTCTGAATAATATCTCAGTCCTAAATACCGAAATTCGAAAAACTGTAAAGTCATTTTCTGCAACCAGATCGCCCAAAATAAAAAATTTTAAAATACTAAACAAAATATAAATTTTTTCGAGCCCCTCCTCTTAAAAACAATTTTTTTGTATAGTTTTTACAACTTCGTTTTTTCAAATATTATTAATGATGTCAGTTTATTTACTGGTTTATCGATCGGTTTTCGGTAATTTTATAAATTTCTGGGACCATGAAATCTATATAAATTCGAAGCATTTTTTAGATATAGATAAAAAAAACAGCCCTTCCATAGATTTGTGTAAAAATTACTGTTTTCTGAAAAATCAATCTCATTACTTACAATCTTTGAAATTTCCAATACGATTGAATCATATTTTTCAAATCTAGAGCAAAACATAAAAACAATTTAAGAAATTTGAATGATGATATACAATCAAAAACTCTATAAATATTAAAAATTTTTTAAATCTCTAAAGAAGTTCGATTTTTTTAGAAATTCAATAAAATTTTTAAAAATTGCAGGATTTTTATATCTAGAGTATCGAAATCTGAATATCTTTGTAGAAATTCATTATAATATCAGAAAATTCAGTTGAAATAAATTAAGAATTTGAAAAATTCATTTTTCTGGATTCTGAATGTTTTATTAATCAAATATTATATATAATAGTATGTTTCTTCACTAGTGTGGAAAAGTGGTATTTTCTCCACAGCATTGTAAAAAAAACCACCGCTGCAAAATAAATTTGTTCTGTCAAGTTGTGTCGAGAATGCCCATTTTTTTCCTAAGCGGGCTTGAAATATCAAAGTCAAGCAGTAAATTATGAGGAGACTGGCAATCTTAAATTATGAATCTAATATGGACAGGTATAAGACATACAAGTATAGTTGCTTCAACAGATAATTAAAGAAGCATGCGAGACATCGATTTTATCGAAGGTTGGATTTTAAAGTAATTGCGGTTTATGCAAAATGATGTATTATAATTTCCTGTGACATCGACTTGTGCAGAAACTCCCTCCTTTATAATTTCCATATTTGACTGTAGACGAGAACATGTGTTTCCTTTCCGACGCGAAGTTATAAAATTAATTCAAAGTTGGACGATACATTAATTTGTGGATAGTGTTTGTAAACAAAAAACATTTTTTCCAAAAGTAAAATATTACGAATGACAAAATAAATTGCTGGTATGAAGTAAGTAAGTTTTAAAGAAGAATTTTTTTAATCTACTTAAAATTGCTTTTTGTTCTGAATAAACAATATAATCCATGTATCATTTTGATAATTTTAAACACAACCTAGGAAATAAATAATTATTGTATGTACGTGAATATTTATTTAATAATTATTGTACCTGAAAACCACTAGACCAATGAGAGAACATGCTTCTTTATACTCAAAATTTCCGTATGCAAAGTCTTTTCTAACGAACGCGTTCGAAAAAAAGCGTGATTTTACGTTTTCCGCACGACCCCGTTCTTTTGTATGAAAATTTCATCTCGTCCCGATTGTTTGGTTTCCATCTTTCTACAAGTTCCTTGTCAACATCGCGCGTCGCCATATTTTTCCTCAGAACTTTCCACTCAACTAAGAAGAACGGAATTTTCGCATACTTCACGTTTGCAAAATCAAATGAAGATTGCATTGAAAATAAAAAAAACAGAATTTCAAGTAGTTTTAATCAGGCGATGGCCAGAGAAAATTGTTTTCTGATTTTTTAATACTTTTTTAACAACTTTTAACAATTCTTTTCCTTTGTCATTTTACTTTTCAAAAAACTCTATTGTAATCCATTCAAAATAAAGTGACCAGAACAAAAAATTACCTGATCAACAGGGTAAAACTGAAATTACATTTTATATTTCCACCTCATTTGCGTCTTTGACTGCAGACACCCCTCCCCATTGCCCCTCTGAGTTGATTGAAATTTATGTTTTAATTCATAGCCAAATAGGCAGTCTCGCAAACAACGCGAGAGCTCGTCGACCAGGGTCATTTCGTTTCTCTGTTTGCCGTTAATTTACAGTGACGGCCGCAGCTAATAAATTCACGAGGGCAGTTCGAATTCGTGGAATCCCCACGTGACACGCGATTCCGAATTTCCCTTTCGCAAGGGGAGGCAAGAAGAAAAGTTTTTTCGATTTCAAGAATGAGTAGCGAATAAAACGCTTTCCTAGTTAATTGTTACTTGTCAAAGTTTCGGATTTTTTTATGGATAATAGTAATTTACTCTAACAAAAATTATGTGTAATTTCTAAATCTTTTTACAGTGTAAACTTTTAGGTTTTGTTTTAGTGTAATTTAAGTTTATGATAGAACATTTTTCGGGTAAATTAGGCATGTCGTGAACATGTTTATTTGAGAAATCACATATTACATTTCAAATTTTTTAGGTTGATTATTCACATGATTAATTAAAGTTCTCAACACACAGATTCCTCACTTTTGGTTTAAAGAATTGTTCAGTGTTAAACATATTTAAAATATAAACAATAAAAATTTATTATTCGTCTCTGTAACGTTTTTACTGTAAAATATTGTCCGTACAAAGTTCCATTTAAAAAATAAAATCCTTTTTCTATAAATAACAGATTCCGTTGATCATACAAAATTGAGTATAGAAAATTTATTATAATATTTTAATTTTGTTTCTGTAGAAAAAAATTTAATTAAACAAATATTATCTTTGAATTCTACGTCTTTTTACAGTATAATTTCTGAGGTTTTAGTTTCGTATAATTGAAACACATCGTTGAAGATATTTTGTACAATTGAGGAATTTTTGAAAAATATTTATTTTTTTTAAGATTACATAGAATACAACATTTAAAATGCAGTGATAATGATAGTGTAAATACGTGATCACATAATTTTCAAACAATACATATATCTTTTTCAAAAAAATCGATAATCAACATTAATAAATAAGAGCGATTTACATATAGAAGTTTCAACTCTTTTTTAAATAAATCTTCAGTGTGAAAAATATTAAAAATATGAAAACGTGAATTTTTTTTTTCGGTAACTGTGTCACCACGAAATATTGAATTAAATTAGAATTTTCGAATTAAAAATCGAATGGAAATTGTTAATTAAAAGTGTTAAACTAAAATTGTTTCATTATAATTTCTAAACTGAGACATTCAATTGAAATTGTAGAATTAAAATTTTTGAAGGATAACAATAAATTCGAATTGCTTAAATGAAATTGTTGAAATAAATTTAAATTGAAATTGTTTAATTGTATTTGTTGAATTGAAATGTTGAATAATACTAATAGAATAAAAAAATTAGCGATAGTAAGTAGGTTATCACAGTTTTTTCAATAATGCACATAATATACATAAATAAATACAAACCAAAAACTTAGAAAATTCTGAAAACTTGTTTAAATGAAATTTTTGTGTTAGAAACATTCAAAATAGAATTAAAAAAACTGAAATTATTTCTTCGTCTCGATAACCTTGTGAGTGTAATATACTGTCATACAAAGTTCTACATAATAAAATTGAAAAAAGTCGTATATTTCTCAGATTACTGTCATTATCTAAGAATCCAAATTTTCCTCCAGTTTTGGACATTCTATTTGTTTATACTATTTATCTTATTTGAAAACATCTACATAAACTTCAAAAACACCAAAAACTACTAAAATCTGCGAAAATTTTTCGGTTTTTAAAAAATTTTTCCCTTCATAATTATTAACACTTCTCTTCTTATCATGATGATTTTCATCCCAATCATTATCATTATCACTGTCAAAAAAAGTGTAATTTACTTCAACGTCTTTGAAAATTTTTTCAATAACTTTTGATTACATACCCGAAGTCTCTTACATTGCAATCTCTATTTCTTAAATTATAAAATGACATTATTCCAATATTTTTCCATGAATAAAATATACAGAGGTTATAAAAGTATTTTTGAATAAATCTACGTACAAAAAACCTGTTTGAAGTGACTTACAATATCTAAAAATAATGTTTTTTAATTATTTTGCGACATACTCGATGTCTACATATACGCAGACTTGATAATTTGATTGATAAAATGATGAAAAAATAAGTTTTTTTTAATGACGAAGGAATAAACAGTCTCCCTAGCAAACGCGAGGTCAGAGTAAAGTCTGACTTTTCTCTGACTTTTCTCTCATTCGCAGATTTCTTGCTAATTAACCAATATTATAGCCTAATTATTGATCAACATGAAACATAAACGATAAATGTCAAACAACGATGCGTTTTTACATTTAATAGTTGAAATTAAAAAGTATTATTTCAGTTTTTTTTCGTGACTTATATCGACATCCAATGCTACAGTCGGTACATACTTACCGACCCAAAGCTTCAATATTCATTTTCAAAGAAGTTGAATTTATCCATTATTCAACTAAATTCTACATAATAA
>JAPYZL010103347.1:0-35892 GCA_030522825.1 Platygaster orseoliae
CTGAAGTTGTCAAAAATCGTTTTTATCGCATTTTGACTTCCAAAAAATTACTTTTGCCAAAAATGTCAAATAGTAAAGTTGTAGATCTCAAAAAAAGCTACAAATCATGTTTAGATAGGTTTTCGAAAATCATCAAAGTTTCAGAGTTACAACGGCTGGAAATTCAATACGTATGTCAGAAGAGGCGGAAAATTCTAGAAATTCGTTTTCAAACATCAGCCAAAAATGAATATCACAAAAAATTAATTATATTTTCAGTATTAAATGTCATATTGAAGAAATAATATTTAAGATGTTATTAAAATAAATTTAAAAAAATTGTATAAACCAAATTCATATGATTTTATATTTATTTAAATGAAATCTGTCTTAAAAAATAATTTTAAATAAATGAACCAATGAATGAATGAAAATGAAATAAATGAAACAAATAAATAAATAAAATAAATTTGTATAATAAATAAACATTAAGTTATTGTTAAAAAATATCATTGATATACTATAAATATTAACATATGTATATAAATATAATAGTATATTCCTTAACTAGTGTGGGAAAATTTTTCTAACGAGTCTGAAGGTTGCAACGCGAGCCGTAGGCGAGTGTTGTAATCAGATGAGTTAAAAAAACTTTTCTACACTAGTCAAGGACCATATTTTATTCAACAGCGTGAAGAAATGCGAGTTTTATAAGATACAAGCGTGGGAGAAACGAGCCATTACTTCACGGCGTTAAATAAATAAAGAATATTGATATACACTATATGTATTATTATATTATATTAATTATATTATATTACATTACATTACATTATATGATATGATATTATATTATTCTATATTATATTATATTATGTATTATTATATTATATTATGTATTATTATATTATATTGATTATATTATATTATATTATATGAGAGAGATTTCATTATGTACCCTACAAATATTACTACATATTACGAAAAAATACAATAATATACAGTTTAGTTACGGATCTACAAAATGTTTATGATCTTTAAAATGCAGAAACAAAGTGCTTCAATTTCTGGTGTTTTTGAACTTTTTGAATGGACAAAGATGGACAAATCTACTTTTTAACTTAGGATTATTTCTCTTGAGTGCAAAAATTATCTAAGTGATCGAGTGCATTGACATTAACGCGCGTGATATTTTCAACTGCTCCGACAATTTCATGCTATTTGCGTTGACAGCTTCGAATTACGGTCCTCTTTATAGTAAATGATTGAAAATAACCACATGTGATCCGTTACAGCATGATTCTGCTTTTTATGTTCGGCGTACGTATAACTGTGATATTTCAAGTCTGAACTTTTCTCGAATATGAAAGATTTCATTGAACTTTTTTTTGTTCCTTATTAAATCATTCTAAGAAACATTCATTGGCTCTCAATTTAAAAAAATGTTGATTTTTCTATTTTTCAAGATTAATGAAATTTTAAAAAGTAGATCCTAATCAACCTGATGTATTTCTAGTGATTAACTTCATCACATGTTTATTAAAATTAAAATTGAGATAACTTTCGAAATATTTATTTTGAGGAAAATAGAAAAACGCGTGTCCATTATTTTTAGTTTCTCTACAGCAAGTAATAAATGCAAATTATTTTTGAAGAGCCCGGTTACAATCAAATGGAAAAATTTGAAAATATCATTTTGAAATGTCAATTATGAATAATTTTTGAAATTATAGTAAAATGATTCGAAATAACAAAATCAGAAATTTACGAATTCATTAAAATTTGTAAGTTTCTAGATTGACAATTGGAAGAATGAAACTTGAACGATTTTTATAATTTTTCGATTTTTGCATCGAAAAACTGTAAATAGTACAATTGAAAAATTCAAACTTCGAAGACTTGAAGATTCACTTTTACAATTAAAGATTTAACAATTTCCGTACAGAACATCAGAAATGAAGTTGAAATTATTTTTGTTAATTTCTTTAATTCGAATAAACTTCAGCAAGTTTGAGAGTTTGGTTATTAATTAAAAATTTGCAAGCTACAGATAAAATACTTAAAATTTCACAGTTAAACATTCCAAAATAATATTCTAGAAGAATTCAATACTTACTCTTTCTTGTAACGATTTCGTTAATTGTAATTAAATCAAACTTTAAAGACGTTCTTTAATATTGAAGTAAAAAACCTTCGAAAACAAACCTTGCCGAAAATTTCTGAATGTGTAAAAACCGAAAAACCATTAGTAATCGTTGCCGTCAAATGTTCTTCTTTTCAACTTTCATGATAAAAAGTACGCGGTGATCTTTGGCGATGAAAAACTTCCCACGCCTAACGTTTTCCTTAGTATTTGAGATAACAATTGGTTAAATTTTTAGAAAATTTTACTAGAATCAAACGAGATATGGGCGGTTGCTTATGACTTCGTGCGTACTCAATTCGACTCGATTCAGCGCTCTTCAAGCATTGCCATCGTCTTGAGTGGGAGGGAGACGCCTATAGGCTATAGCCATGGGCGTTAAATTAGAGTGACAAGGACACGTCAGACAAGTCATCTTTATTGTACTTATAAACGATAAATTATCATATGAAATATCATTTAACATGTTATTCTTAGTAATTCATTATTTTTTTGTGTAAAATAATATTTTTGTTATTGTGTTAGAAAATCGCATACTCTAATGAGACACGAAATTGGACATGTATTATTTTTTGACGTTCAACAGTACCTACAACGTGAACGTTATTGAAACTAGGAGTAATTACATTTGCGAATTTAGATAAATAAATGAATTCAATCTAGGTAAGGAAGTTTCTATTTTTATGATATAAAGCAATGGATGTATCCTTAAGCATTTGAAGTTTTTTGAAAGTTGATATTTGTGTCAATCATGGCATATCGGCCCCAATTCAATACATCAATTATTGTTGATGGATACAACATGAACGTCATATATATATATATATATTGCAAAATTAAATTTGTACTTTGTCGTTCTAGGCAGTTTTGACATCAGTCGTACTTGTGAATCATACTGATAAATTCGGATGATAAAATCACTTTTTTTTTTATTAAATTTTTTTCTGCGTTTGTCGTTAATCGATGGCAGTTACTCAGTCTCATATAACCAAAATTTACTCTGAAAGAGAAGTTGAATTTCATTCTTAAATTCTAGTCAGATTACTCTTTAAAAAATGAGTTAGGTTTCACGCTAAAAAGAGTAAAATTTCATTTTTTTTTTTTCGAATGACTTTCCACACTTGAAAAGTGGAAAATCATTTGAAGTTTGAGTAGCAGTATTTCGACTTTGTGAAGAGTGAAAATTTACTCCAAGACATCTGAAAGCATGAAATTTTTGCCACGAACTTTCCGTAAGTAAAATTTTTAAACTTATATATCGCATCTGATGAAACTAGATTTTGGGATATTTTGACCTGGATGTTAGAGAGAGTAAAGTCCTCAACGTTCGTTAGATCAAAATTTAGTTGCCGCGCCTCGGACACCTGTAGCGACTTTTATGTACCAGTGGGCGTCAGTCTTGAGGGTCAGATTAGAATCTCGATACGCATCTTGAATAAAAACATTAAATTTTCATAAGCAAGTGAGACCATATCCAACAGTTTAAAAGGCACGACTGATTTCCAGAATAGCATAAGACTCTTCCTCACCTTGTCAGTATTTTATTGAACGTTCCAACTTTCCTGTCATCATTTTCTCTCTACTATCATTTCCAAAAAATCTCAAAAAACTTTGCAAATGAGGCTGTGATCATCTCGAAAATGTAAACAGAAACAGAATTTCATTCGTAATTTACACGATTATGCATGTCGAGATATTCCGATTTTGTCAGCGATTTGTGGGAGTCAGACGTACTTTTTACACGTTGAAACGATGAAACATATGAATGGGTCACAAACACGACCATAATGTATTTCTGACGAAGAAATTATTTAGAACTTTCATTAAGAGGACCAATATCTAGAGACGGCGTTTTACACGATCCAACTTTACGCGTAGATTAAAAAAAAAGTATCGCTCGTAGAAACATGAAATTTGAAACATTTGTATTTCAAGATGTACCCAAAAATACAAAATATATCGTTTGTCGAAATTGAGCCTCCGTGTTGAGATGTGATCGCTCAAAGTTGACCATACCGTTATGGAGAGGGAATTTGGCGTGCATTCTACATCCTGCAGATTTAATTTTATAAAAAAAAGTCGAGTGACGTCGAGTTTTTTTAATTTTTCAATTTTTTTACAATAATTATCACTGTTTTTTAAAAAAAAAACAAAATAATTTTTTTTACAATTTTTGGCTTCGTCACTCCCTGGAGAATTTCATCCTCTTTAAAATGATACAAAATTTATCAAAATCGGTTGAGTCATTTTTGAGCTATGATGCTCGCCAGTTCAAAAAACATAGTTTTGAGAAAAACCTCAGATCTCAGCACGGAAGCTCAATTTCGACAAACGATATATTTTGTATTTTTGGGTACATATTGAAATACAAATGTTTTCAATTTCATGTTTTCGCGAGCAATACTTTTTTTTTAATCCACGCGTAAAATTGGGTCGTGAAAAACACCGTCTATAGGTATTGGTCCCCTTAACTCTGATCGATGCAAAATGTTCATCAGTTCTTACTAATAAAGCAGCTATACCAAGAAACGTAGGACTGGAAATATTTTTTCCTCATTCTCCCTCAATTCCTAGCTCTCTTTTTTTCCTTGACTTGCCTTTTTTTCCTCCCAAACTCGTAAGTCAAAAAAAGGAACTGAAGTGGCAATAGTATATTGTGCTACAAGACAGTAAATGCTTTAGACGGGAAAAGCCGAATAAATGTTGGTAGACTATTAAGTCTGACTAGTGAAATGCTGTATTTTATTGAAAAATAGATGTTTCCCACGCTTTTTCGTAAGAAAAAAACACAAACGCATCTGCTGATAACGTCTATCTATGCGTTCGATGCAACTATTTGAACAATGCTATTTGCTGAGTAATCGACATATAGAAATGAGCCGATAATATCTATCTCCTATAGAAAAAGATAGCTTTATCTCTGGAGATAAAAATATTAAGATATAAAAATAAAAACATTGAAAAAGAAATTCTATGGGTAAATACTGAAAGAAATTAATGTTCGTGATCTGGTAGTATTAACAATAAACTTTTTGTATATGGAAACAGTATTACTTAATGTTAGATGATTGGAGTTGGATCTTAGGCAGATGAAAAAACGTCTCAAATACGATCGGATGCTGTCAACTTCCAGAATATAGAATACTTATTAATAACTATCGTCAAATAATTATAAAGAATAGTTGTATACTTGTTCGAATTGAACTGGAATGAATTTGTGTTATATAGGCACTAATTTGCTTTGGAAAAAATTAAAATTTGGAAAACTATTCTTTCCATCAGAAATAAACAATATTTATTGAAAATAATTTAAACTTATTACATAAAAAAATATTTTCACATAAAAAAGGATACTCTGGTTTTCTTTGTTGGTGTACCAGCTTCGAATTTAATTTTATAAAACTTAGAATTCATTCATTCTATGCAGATTATTCGCAGGATGTATATGTTATGTTGATAAAGTTGATCGTTTTTTATATTTTTGGAAATAAATGAGAAAAAAACGTTTTCTAAAAATATTTTTATAACGCTTCTCTGGAAAAATAAATGATCGATATTTTTGTACTCAGCGACAAATTAGATTAAAAAAATCTTTTTTGCAAGGCAGATTTTTCATATAAATTAGTGTTATATAAGCACTAACGTGCTTTGGAAAAATTGAAATTGGAGGAAACTGTTCTTTCCATAAAAAATTAACAATATTTGTTAAAATTCATTGAAATTTATCATGTAAAACAACATATTTCCACATAAAAAAGAAATTCATTAAAATTTATGATTTAAAAAAATATACTTCCACATAAAAAAGTGTACTCTGGTTTTCTCTCTCGGTGTACTAGCTTGGAATTGAATAAAAACTCAGAATTCATTCATTCTAGGCAGATCATTCGCATGGTGTATATTTTATGTTGTTAAAGTTGATCGTTCTTGATATGTTTGGAAATAAATGAGAAAAACACGTTTCTCAAAAACATTTTAATAACGCTTCTCTGGAAAAATAAATGATCGATTTTTTTGTACTCTGCGACAAATTAGATTAGATAATACTTTTTGCAAGGCAGATTTTTCATGTAAATTAGTGGTATATAAGCAATCATGAACTTCAAAAAAAATCGGATTCGGGAAAACTGTTCTTTCTATAAGAAATAAACAATATTTTTTGAAATTCATCAAAATTTATCATATGAAACAATATATCTCCACATACAAAAGCATACTCTGGTTTTTTCTCTTGGTGTACTAGCTTAGAATTTAATAAAAACTCAGAATTCATTTATTCTATGCAGATCATTCGCAGGCTGTATATTTTATGTTGTTAAAGTTGATCGTTCTTGATATGTTTGGAAATAAATGAGAAAAACACGTTTTTTTTTTAATATTTTGTTGTACTCTGCGAAAAATTACATTAGAAAATACTTTTTGCAAGACAGATTTTTCATGTAAATTAGTGGTATATAAGCAATAATGTGCTTTGAAAAAAATTGAATTCGGGAAACTGTTCTTTCCATAAAAATGAACAATATTCGTTAAAATTCATTAAAATTTATCATATAAAACAATATATTTCTACATAAAAACCATACTCTGGTTTACTCTCTCGGTGTATTAGCTTGGAATTTAATTTTCTAAAACTTAGCATTAATTCGTGCTGTGCAGATCAGTCGCGGCGTAGCCCGCTGACGCACCGAGTCATGCAGAGGCGAGAAAACCCAGGTCCCGGTCCGTGAGCCGGCCGCGAAACCTCGGATCCCGCTTGTGACCCCGAAACCCTGATCGCTTCCAAGGGACGCCGAGCGTCGCGGCGCACGACTTTCTTCGCCACCTCTTCGTCAGAGCTTCTCCGTAAGCCGAGCGCGCCGGTCGCGGCTTCGCACTACCACGTCCGAGCTTTTCAAGCGGTTTTCGTTTCCTCTCGAAACGCGATAAAGAGAGGATGTCGGTTGTCAGGAACGAGGAAGTCGATTCCCCGCATCTGGGGCTGATCAACCGGAGTCCGGTCAGCGACGACGGCATCGAGGCAGATTCCACAATATCGAGGTGCTGGAGTTTGGATTCCGAGGAACCTGGGTACGAGGACATTTCCCTGGGGACGAGGAACAAGTCTCGGGTAACAAGGTGCTGCAGCTCCGACAGTGCTGTCATCAGCGACGAGGAACAGAACAGGGGTGCGTTTTCGGGGTGTTTGTTTGTGTAGGATTTTGGGTTTTTTTTAAGGGCGGGGGGGGGGGGTGAGTTGTGATTAGTGGTGAATAGTGATTAGGAGTTGATTTGGTGGTAGAAGCATGGAAAAGTAGAATTTGTGGAAGTAGTGTTTCGATAAATGTAGACAAGGATTTGGTGTTTCAGCACAACTTGACAGATCGAATTTTTTTGTTGCCTCAACAGAGTGCAATTACTATTCTATGGAATTTTATGTATAAGGCTTGCGCTTTGGTAGCTAAAAAGTAAGCTATTGCTGCAGAAAACTTTCGTTCTGTCAAGTTGTGTTAAAACAGCACATCTTTTTGCTAATACAGCAAATCCTTTTTTTTCAGTGTACACGGAGAAAATTGCGTAGATTTTATATCCAAACATAAAAAAATAAATAAAAATATAGTTGTGTCAGTTCTTACTATTCATATGACTGTGACAACTAAAGTTTTATTTTTGTATAAATATACATAGTTTGGTGTTTGAAATTATATGAAAATGACATATTACTATTGATACAAATCGAGGCCAAATTTTTTAAGAATGTTCTTCCGGATTTTAGACGTTTAGGAAAGCAAGTGTTGGTACACAAGCATTTACTTAGTAAAATATGGATTCATAAAAGTATTTGGTATGACAAGCAACATAACATTTTCATGGCAAAAACTGCAGTTGTCATAATCAAAAATTTAATTGGTCCATATTTTACTAAATGTGTAGGTTGCTAAAACTAAATATTTCTCTCAGTGTAGAATTTTTAATTTGTCATATTGTATGAACGATTGTTTATGACAACAGTAAATTATTAAACACTAAAAACATAGCCGTCAAAATCAGATGTCACAGAGCAATTCAAATTTTCAGTAAAAATTCCTCTAACAATGGAGTTTTAAGAATCGTTTGCAATAAATAACTTTTTTGAAATTTTTTAATTTTTGAAGGGGTTTACGTTAATTTAAAAAAAGTTTTATTCTTGTTCTTTGGACCGTGATTTTTTAAACTCATAAGCTTTTTATTCTTTAGAATGAAAAAAAAAAAATGTTGATATCTTAGAGGTTTTCCAGTATTCTTACATAAGACTTCCCAAACTCTCAATGCGAGATTAATGAGTCATAGTAAATTTAAATAACATTTGATTTGTTTATCGCCGATAGGAAACTATAGATACTTGATTATTTCCGAAACTTTTCAGAATTTCATAGATTATAGCTAAAGATGTTTGCATAATTTTCATCACATTCTTTGAATCTTTCTGGGCGATATTACAGATTTTTTGGTTTTTCATACAGATACAAATAAAGTGTATAAAATTGTAAAAACATTCCTCAAATCCTATAACTTTTTTTAGGATTTGAAATGGTAAAAATAAATTTCAGTTTTTTATTTTGAATTTTTGGAGTTTGCTTAGTTACTTTCCTATTTTAAAAATTCAAAATTAAAATTTTAAATACTATAATGATAATTTAATTGCATTGTTTTATTGTTTCATATTTCATTACGAATGAAAAATTCACTTAACTAGAAATTAATTTATGTATTCACCCATAAAACAACTATTGTTTACTATTTAAATTAGTATTTCGAATTGTCTATTCTTAAGAAACAACTCTGAATCTAGTAATTTCAGAATTGTTATTTGTACTCATTTCGGTGGAAAATTATATTTTTGAAACTAGAAATCACAAAAACTACTCAACTGAAAAATTTCAAGTTCCTGAATTTTTTCGCTGTCTGACAGTGAAATGCAGATTAAAATTTATATAGATATTCAAACGGCATTTCTTTTTTTATTGATCTCGATTTTTGAATATACATCTCCATGAGTAAGTGTTTCCAGGAATTTTCATATGATCCCCATGTTTTTCGGAAATGTTTTTCCTATAATACAATTTCGTTCTTTTTTTTAGTATAGTCCAGGAAATTTTTGCGAAAAATTTTCGTATATTAAACTCAAAGTTTTTTTTTTTTTTCTTAATAGAAATTTGCGGTCATGAAATTTCCATGTGAAATATTTTATTATATCGAAAAACGTGTAAAATCGTAAATGTCTTAGTAGTTTTCATTATGAAAATAAATATCGATAACTTAGATTATTATTTAATGTTAAAATTTTATAAATATAATTTCGGAAAAAACAAATTTTCATTCATCTTGGTTCTGTGAAATGAGTTATAAATGAAAATGCAGTAAACAATCTATCAAATTTGTTTCCCACTATTGACGTTAGTTTTATGAAATTCAAATTCAGAAAATATTTAACTTATTTTTTAGATATTTCATTTTGGATTTCGATTAGCGTCTTCTTTATTTATCATGAATATTCAATCGAGTTAAACACCTAAATTATCTGGTTTTTTTATCATAGATTGAAGAATCGAATTCCCGCACATGTTTGTAATTTTTTTTATCGAAAAGTAAAAAAGATTATGAAGAAATCAATTTCATATAAGATGATCCTACTCGATTTCTTTGTATTTTTTTACTCGAAAACTTATCTTTTGATTCAAATGCGACATTAGCTTAATCTTCTAGATCACAGGGTGTTAATCAAAATTTTGAGTGATCGATTTTGTAGATAGTATGGTACATATGTTTTTGAGAGAACTTGTATGATCTTTATCGATCACAACGTTCTGTTGTATATTGAGAACAAAGCGATAAATTTTTGAATCATTCGAATTTTTTTAGAATTCTCAATGATTCAGTTTTTTCTCTGAATTCCGAATTAATATATTTAGGACTCGAAATAAAACCACAAAATTTTAACGAGGTTCACATCTTTTTTCAATGTGTAGTTTCTCCATATTGAAATTTCTCAAAAACTAAACATTCGAAGATTTAAGAAAAATTGAAGGTAATAAATTAAACCCATTTAACAGTTTCAAAATAACGGAATTAAATTTAAGAAATTTTCGAAGTTAAGTATCATTTTCGAAAAATATGGAATACACGCACACAGAAAAAAAATCGTTGAATCAGTAGAATAAAGAACTATGAAAATATGGTCAAACTTCAACATCCGTTCTATTAATTGAAAACACGGATTTCCCTTGTCAATAACAATTTTACAAAACGAGTAGATGATGCGATAGGTATTTTTGTGCACATTTATGTTTCGTTCACTAAAACTGAAATAGATCCAATACCGAGAATAACCAGATTTTGATACACAATTTATTTATAATTTTTCGGAAGTTCTCTATCAACTTTTTCAACTTTTTTACTTCCTCATAAACAATATATGCATAAATAAAAAAATTTCGCAAATAAAATTTATCTAGATTTGTTCCCGAAAATTTGCATGTATATCATAGAGTTCTCGTTTTCAACGATGCAAGTGGTTATGCATTGAAAAACATACTTTTCATGCTCTATATTAAGCAACAAAATTGCAATTTTCCAGCTGTCTTTTATCGTGCGTAAACGGAAATACAAACGTTGTTTTCTTTGACAAATTGGCAGTGTCGAAGGGAACAATTTTTATCTGAATGATAAACGCGCAACCTACTTAACATGAACAATTGCACGATTGAAGGATTTACGAATGCGAAAAATTCCCATGCAAAACAGGTTCGAAATTTTGTTGAAAACTGTAAAAAATGGGATTTTTAAATTTGGGATATTGAAAATTCAAAAATATCTGATTTTAGAGGACTATAAGTTCATATTCAAATTCAAATTTTTTTTTAATTATGATATACAATTTTTTGCATGAAGATTTTTTTTATGAAATTGCCCTAAAAAATTTTGTTAAAATTCAGTTCTTCGAATTTGTGAATTTTCCATAATCAAGCTTCATGACATAGTTTATACAGCTTATGCAGTAAGAACCCGTTGCGGACACAATGACGCAAATTTTTCGATTCAGTTTTTTTCCTCCGAAATCAAAAATCGAAAGGAGTTTCTTATGTCCACGAACGTGTTTTTTTAAGCGATCGAAAATTACCTTCGTGAAGATTATGTATGCATGGAACGTTAGAACTATAATGACGTCGTTGCAATCCAGACAAGGAAGGTTATAGTTTTGGTGATTTTACAAGCAAAAATAAAAAAAAATCTTGAATAGAATAGAACATTCTTAATTCAAATCAGAGAACTTAATAAAAGATCCTTTCAGAATTACTAAATTACTCATATACCATGACTTAATCCATTAAAATTCGTGAATTACTTCGAAAATGTATTTTTACAGCGTTCGTGGAGTACTTTTCCATTAACTTCGTCCTCGAATAAATGTTCGTTTCGTCGTTCTTGCAACGACGAGCAATGAATATCAAACATGCTTTTAATAGAAGTACACATTTCCACAGAAAACTCAATTATAGAACATTAGGCCGCGTTGAACTTTGTTTTTATAAATGGAAAGGCAAGTGAAAACGATGCTCGTACCTCAATCTTGGAGTGGCCGTAAATTCGAAAATTCAAAATTTTGTAAACAGGTTTATCAGTCGTCACAGAGAAAACGTTGGGAACGTAGGGTTCTTTAGTCTCCGCAAGTTCGGGATAATTTGCAATGGAAGTTACTGATTCAGCATTTTCGGGTGAATGCACATATTATTTCATTAATAACTTTTACGTGCGATTTTCACGCGTAATTATTATTCATACATGTGAAATTTACGACTCTTTACATATTTTACTCCAATTGACAGAAACGAACTTTTTGCTTAGTAACTTAATAAGGGTATTGAACTCTTTTTTTTCGGTTTGTCACTTATTTATTTTTGTCTTTTTTCAGCTTGGAATGGAGGAAATTCAGAAGCCAATGAGGAACGTCCACGATGTTGGAGAACTCCAAGTGTTGTCGTCAGTGACTACTCCGATTATTCGCATTTAGAAAGAGGAGAAAGTGATTCAGGGCTTGATATTAGGAATATTAGCGGCCCGCCCAGCCAAGCAAGCAGTTCTTCCTGTATTTGCATAGACGAAATTCGCGATTTTTTGGCCATAGAAAATTTACGGATTTGCCGTGATCGGAGACATTCGGATTTCTGCTGCCTCCATCGAAACAGCATTTCACCATCTTTTGATATTAATCGGTAATTATTTTATAATACAAAGTTCAAATCAATAATCAATTACACATAGTTGGTCCTGAAGTAATGCAGAAATAATACAAAAACCTTTCATCAATGCAATAATAGTGGCAGACATTAACGAAAATGATACAGAAATCTTTCTGAAACGTTTCTAAAAATAATTGTAGCATGAAAGATATATGTTATTTCAAAAATATTTCAGTTACGTTACACAACAGTAACGGAAAGATTTGTTATGGAAAGTTGCTTTTTGTTATATTTTTCTGAAATCTTTCGGATATTTTAGAACCTTTTGATTTTCACGTCCAAATCTACCGAGTGAGGGCAGATAAGAAGTTCAGAAGAATGAAGAAGAATTGTTTGTACTGAAAATGAACTATTGGAAAATAAGTCAAATATATAATTACTTCGAGAATTTTAAAGACTAGCAATTTTTTGCATAATTCTACACCCATAAATTGAAAATTTCTGAAATATTGCAAATAAATTTTCGAATCTCTAGATTTTTTTATTTCAGTCATGAACTATGTAACTTTTTCGTTCGAATTTTAACTTGGTTACAGGTCTTAAAATTTTTGTTCTAAAATTTTGTTGTTGCAGAATTTATGCATCAAAAACTGAGCATTCGATTTTTTAATACCAAAAACTATACTTTTAGTTAGGCAGCTTGTAAAGTTTGGAGAGTTTTTTTGATTTATTTATTTACAGTTTTATATTTCACGTTATCGATCCTGAAATTGCAATGAAATCAGATAAATTGTAAAGTAACAAGTAGGAAATCAAATATTTTGAAGCTGGTGAATGTGAATCGATTGATTTTTAATTTTATAACTTAATAATTAAAAATTAAGAATTCATCAAATTGAGAGACAAATTTTTGGACACTCAAAGTTTTGACTTTGTCAATGAAAAAATGTACGTACAGTTTTGAAAATAGATAGCACAAAGTTAATCTTAATATTTTACCTATGAAGATTTAAATTAACACTCTGAAATTCTTGCTTTTACTTGTGATAATTTTTGTTGTCCTGCATTTACGAATTGCTGAAAATAAAGGCTTAAAATTTAGGAGGATTTAGAAGAAAGGTCTTGAAAATATATAATTTTACCAATTATATTAAGAATATTCCAAAACTTGCAGAGTCATTTCCAAGATAATAAAATTTGAAAAGTAAAAAGTTTGGGATGAAAAGTGGTGGAGCTAGAAAGTTAAAAATTTGTAAAATCGAGTTATACATTCTAAAATTACCGAATTCTCGAAACGAATTCGTAACATTCGAAGTTATTTGAAATAAAAATTGTATCATTCATAATATTCATGAAACTTGGAATTAGTTTCAAATATTGAGACGTACTCTCATAATTGAAGTTTAAGAATCAAAATATTGTTAAATCGAAATTTACATAATAAATGTGTAATATTTAAAACTTATGTGATTTCAAAATTTGACAGCAATACACACTTAGTTTAAAATTTGCAATGTTCAAAAACTATTGTACAAAGCTAATAATTTAAAAAAATTGATTCTAGGCTTGGACTTTTTGAAATGTTCTATTACAAAATACTGTTTTCAACAGCTTTTTAACAGCGAACATTTAAATTTGAAAACTTTGAAAAATTCATCTTCTCTAGGAATTTTATAAATATAATAAATAAAAACATTTTTTTTTTGTAATTCAATAACTTGAATTTTAAAGTTCAGATAGTCAATACAAGATACTGTAATTTTTGAACTTAAAAGAATATCATTAAAAAATGTTTTCTTATTTGAAGAAACACCTTGGAAATTATTATTATTTTTATTAATGTTGAAAAATTACTCAGACCTTTGTGAACTCTGGTAAAATAGAAAAACCTTTTTGAAATTTCTTCAATTTCATTTATTGCAAAAAAATTAAGACAATTCGTAATAATAATCTTGAATTCTCTCAATTTTCAATAACTTTTTCAATCACACTTAGCATGTAATTCGTTTATTTCATTGCTCGACGATTTTATGGAATTACGTATGTAACTCACATTTTTTCTTAAAAAATTCCGTAATTTTCCTGTATTAAAATGTTGTAACATGAATGTTAGTATTCGCAAAAATATTGTATACAAATACAACTTTTAGAAATTTTTAAATAACTTACAGTACTATCAGAGTAGTAGATTTTGAATTAGATGTTTCAAGATTTACAGACTTCGAAAAAATAGAAATCTATCATTTACAATTTTTCAAATAATTTTACAAACTTTCGAGAATCCACAGTCTCTCAAAATATTATTGATTTTATCTTGGTTATGTTTGAAAAATTTTGGAAAAATTGTAGAACTTGAAAACTGTTTCTTGAAAATTCACCAACACTTTCCTTACTTTAGTACAAATAATAAATTTTTTTCGTCAACTTTTACGGACATATTAAAAAAATTTAAATATGAAAATTTTGAAATTATTCTCGATTCTGATAATTTTTGAATAAATATTTTTGAATTTTGTAGAACTCTTGAATTTTTTCTTGCAAAAAATGATAAAAATTTTGTTGTAGATGTGATGATTACTCCGAATCTCATATCAAATGTCGGGTAATTTATTTGATTCTCGAAAGTTTTGAAAATTTTTTAATCTTAATAACAAATCATTTCGATTTGTCAAAAATAAAAGTAACTTTTTACAAACCTTACTGGCATTTTGAAAGTTTTTTCAAATCCTTTTGAATTTTGACTGAATTAACATGCTGGGAAATTCGGAATAGTTTTCACTATAGTTTTCAAAGACTTTTAAAAAGAAATTTCGTGACTCCCACATATTTGTGGAATTTCATTGAACTTTCGACATTTGTTAATGATGTTCATGATCTGTAACTTTTTTTTAATATATAAAAACACCTATCACTGTGTCATGAAATCTCATAGTAACATTAATTTAGAGTAAAAAGTTTTATTGAACATTCTGAAAAACGGAAAATAGCATTTCGACAATCCACTTTTTCTCGTTAAAATTTATATTTACTCTTTATTGATATAATTTGTCAAACAATGTCCGAATTCCGGAAATTTTTAATCATTTTTCGTTATCTCGTTTAAAAATTCTTCAAAACTGTCTAGAATCTGATTTAGACAACAATCTTCAACTTGAGACAAATTGTGAAAATCTATAAAAAATTCTCGAGAATCCGATTTTTTCAAAAACCACCAAAATTAATATGTTCTTCAATTTTTTTTCGAATTACACTAAATCCTCAAAGAGTGTCATCAAGCAAATTTCCATTCGACGTTTTCCGCCAAATTCTTGTTTCAGAAATTTCAAAATATTTTGGAAAATCCCTGATTGTCTAAAAATTTCAGAAACTTGCAGAGCTATCTTACGATAGTTCAAACGCAATTTTTTTTATTATAAAAAACTTTTATCTTCTGTAAGTTTCACGTGCTTTGAATATTGCAAGAAACCTTCAAAGTACATATCTAAAAAATCAAAGACGTCAAGACACAACATACTAGATAAATGAAATGGAACACTACTGACGTCATGCATTATCATTGAGTGATAAAAAATGAACTTAAACTATAAAGCTTGTACTATTTGGGTGATAGCTTGTTGACAAGGCTGATAAGAATCATGTATTTTTAGCCAGACAAACGTACCTCGATTTTCGAGTCATTTTTTTTTCAATAGGTCAGACATTTTGTTAACCCTCTTGAGATAACATAATTAACTTGAAATTTATGTTGACGTACATATAGATAATCATATCTTATACTTCAGAAATCGAAAGTGATAAAAAATTGTTATTTAATTTTGAAGTAGGTATTAGAATAGTCAACAATGGTGTTCATTTCCTAGTACAAATCAAAAATTCTTTTCGAGTTGTTTTGAGAGAGCATTTAAATTTGATTTTGTTTTTCTCGTTTTTCTTTTTGATTACTTTAAAACATGTATAAAAAGTTTTAAATTTTCGTAAGTTTTTGATACGATTTTCAATTTTCGAAGGTTGAAGAGTCTAAATACATATGACGATATTAGAGATGTGATTCCAAAAAGAAAAAATTGTCAAGTTTTGAATTCAAACATGATTTTCTGATAGAAAAAAATTGTGGAAGCTTAAAAATAATAATCTTGTTGAAACTCATTAGTCTTCATTACATTTTGATATTTTTAAAAAGTTTTAACTGGATTCTACGAAAATCTTCTTCGATGTAAGTTTTTTCATATTCTTCACGTGTTATTAAAAATATATCATTGTTCACATACATTTAGGTTTATAAAATATCGTTCAGAATTTTT
This sequence comes from Platygaster orseoliae, assembly GCA_030522825.1. Lineage (NCBI taxonomy): Eukaryota > Metazoa > Arthropoda > Insecta > Hymenoptera > Platygastridae > Platygaster > Platygaster orseoliae. Next base: position 16,620 of record JAPYZL010103347.1, read on the forward strand.
TAAATAAGTTCTCGTCCTACATAAAATTTTTAGGATATTTAAATCATTTTCTAAACTTTCTAGTAAAAAACTGTGTAGTTCACAGTAATTTTTCGAGTAACATATAATATATATTGATTTTTTTTTCTATCTTTGAACAATCTGAGAAATAAACGAAATTTTTGTGATTATTTTATACTTTGTATGTCTTCAAGTGAAATACACGAAGATTTTCAGAAATTTCCTCAATTTTGTCAAGTTGTGACTATGGATTAAACTTCCTGCAGTATTTAAAAATTTTAAATAAAATGATTCTCAGGAATTTCGGAAATTCTGAATTCTAACTTTTTGTTCCAGAAAATCTTGAGGTTCTAAATTTTCGATTTTAAGTATTCTTTTATATGATTATTTATATTTATTGAATTTCAATCTGAAGTTCTGTACGTTTAATCAATCTTAAAAATTTTTGTTCTGTTCATATGAACACTTCTGTATGCAAAAATTACATACGCAAATAATGTACCTTGATTTAATAAATTCTGCAAATCATACTACCGAAATTATTAGCATCAAATTTTTTATTTACTAAATTCTGCAAATTCCAAAAATGTATAGTTCGATTTCAAATCTATAATATTGAGTTTTCGAATCTTGTACTTCAATTTCCCAAAATTTCTGAAGTAAAAGTTTAAATACGTTACTATATTTAAATGATGAAAGTTAACTTACAACTCTTTCGATTAGGAATCTCGGACTTTAGAAAAGTGGCACATTCAAATTTCCGACTTCAGAATTTCAAGTTTTCAGTTATTTGAGTTGAGAAATAAAAAACTTGGAAGTACACAATCTCTCTCTTTAAAAAAAAAATCTCTCTCTGAGTTCTAGAATAAAAAACTCACTCACCTCTATATTTCCAAGCTTATAAGAAAATTTTTTATCCATCATAAACAATAAATACCGAATTTCATAGATTTTCTACTTCCTAATATAAAACTCTCACTGATTTAAATATTTTTTTCTTACGCGACTCGTTCATAATTCCATCATTATATTTCGAAATAACGACAACAACATTCATCAATAATCATTTCTCTGACATCTTTGATTGTTCTGTAAAATTGCATGACCGGAGAATGACGCAGTCGCAGTTGAACACAATGTTTCTAAAATTAGTATGCATGAGATGCTACAATGATGGTGCAACGATTGCTATTGCGATATGGGAAGGTCTCGGATATCATTGTTACGAAATTTTTACGAAGGAGAAACATGCAGGCAAACAATGATTTCCTTCTTTTTTTCTTTTATCCTTCAGAGAGATAGCGGATAACGGAACACGACGGAACTCGTGCTTGGCGTCACCGAGCACAAATTACTCTTCGAAAGCCACAGACCAGAACTTCGACTGCAGAGAATTGTTGGACGTGCCGCCGAGCCGCAAAATCTCGGACTGTTCTACGTGCTCGAGCCTCAGCGGAGACGAGGTCACCGAACTGCAACTGGTGCGACGGCCCCAGGTAAACGCACATGAACATGCCTCATTAAATAGAATATTTTTACGATACCCATGCTACGGTAATATAATGTTTACCATTCAATGTTTTTATTCAGAAAAACCATTTAAGGGCGTGCTCTTATGTGACGGTAATTTTCTCAGACAATTTTTACTAATTTTACTACAAAAAAGTTTTAAATTTTTTAAACCGTGGTTTTACTTTTTTTAACTTATGAGCAGAGCGAGTATTGGATATTGCATATTGTATGCTTATTTTGCATATATTCATGTCACAAATGAGTATATTGTTCATATATTTATTCACAAATTCACACATGTCATTAAATTGTATTTTATGTATCTTCAATCAAATTAATAAATCATCGAATTTATAAATCTTCAATTCAAATTATTTTAATTTTACTTGATTTTCAAATTTTCCACAAAAATTTTCACTAAAGTAAAATGGTCTTTTTCGGCAAACATTACTTTTTTAAGCAACCGTAAAAAAGCATTCTTGTTGGAAATTCGAAAAAACATCTCATTTGTCTACTGCAAATGGAACAAAACTTAAGTTGTTATAATTACTCACTTTTTTTGCATATTTTTGTGCATATTTAGAAATTTTTTTGTATTTTCAGAGCTTATAATGTAATTTTTTCGTGCATATTAATGCGCTAAAAACATACTTTTTTAGTGCATATTTTTACTCATTTTGCTTATGAGGTATTCAACTAAAAAATGAATGTATATTTTTTATAAATTTTTGATTAGTGTCTACTGCATTTTTGTGAAGAGAAGCTTTCCAAAAAAAAGTCTAGGTTGATGGTTCACACGATTTTGAAAATCTTACTGGAGTAAAAAAATAAGTATTATTTTATTTTCAATCTATAGTGGTATGATATTCGTCCGACTACGTTCTAGATTTTATCACATTTATTTTCAGAATGATTGAACTTGGAAAAAAAAGTTTTGTTTTTTGCCTCTTTTTTAAGTTACAAAAATTTATCGTAAATAATAGAAAGCAGAATTGTAGTCGAACGAAAATCACATTGCTATAGATAGAAAATAAGATTACAATTTCTTTTTTATTCTAGTAGGTTTTTCATAATAATTGTGTGAATTTTTCGGAAGCTATTTCTTTGCAATAATGTAACAGACAAACTAATGTAAATTTGTTTGAAAACATACATTATTTTATAGTTTAGCGTTTATTAACTAAAAAAAACCGCATCCAAAAAAATTGAAAAGTTTTCTTGCCGTGAAAGTCCGAAAAATGGCCTGGAAAAACTTCCATCACATAGAAGTACACATCTTGTAAACTGTCAATTTATTGAAATTTAAAGTACTGAATATTCTTTGGAAATGGAATGATTTTGTATGTATTTTTGAGTGCGTTAAAAATTTTTGGGTTTTTGTTTGAATGCAATGAATTATTTTTATACACAAGAATTTATCTATAATAATTCGTGATTTTTCGACAATCACACATGGAGATTTTCTCGTTTCTGTAATCAACTCTCTTGATTTCTTAGAGTAAATTTTAATTTTACAAAAAACCTTCATTCATATCAAGTCAAAATAATGCCACTCAAACTTTGAGTGATTTTTCACTCTTTCCAAGGTGAAATTTTAATTATTTTTAAAGAGAAATATTGCTAGGAACTATTAATTTAAATATTATCAAAAAACTGAGATTGACATTAACAAACTACTCGAGATGAAAATTGAAAATTTTCAATACTAAAACTTGAAAGTTCTGTGCTATACGAAGGCATATCAATTCACAAATCATGAAATCGAACGATTTGATGACTTGAATAATTTTTAAATTGTTATCTTCAAATTATAATTAAAAAAAAAAAAAACAAATCTGGATATGTGAAAATCAGTAAATAACGAACCGAAAAATTTCAAAATAGCTGAGTTGAGTTCGATTAATTTTCATGTTCAGGAGATTCAAATTTTTGAAATAAATTTCGATTTATCTTCTCAAAGAGGTATACAAATAAATAATACACAATTTATAACATTTCTAAATATACTAGTCTTGAAAATTTTACAGATCGTGCTCGAAACGCATAATTCGAAAACTCACACCTTTGAAAATAAAAAAACAATAATGATAAATATTATTATTGTTATCAATTCGTTCTTTATGATTTTTTGAAACGTTGTACTTTTCGTAAAGCCTTATATTTTTTATGTAATCTTCATAAATAAAACATATTTTATAAATGTATTATTTATTTTTAGGAATCTATAAACTATAAGCCTATAACTGCTATACTTTTAGCCATTAACAATTATTCTTAGCAACTTTTACAGTTTTCTGACAAACAATTTAAAATCTGAAAAATGTAGCTCTATTGTAAACAACTTCAAAAATCTCCAATTGAGGAAAAACTGCCAAGAGAAAGATGTTCGAACAACTGCTCTCAAACTTTTTTGAATTTCTGGGATTGAACTCTCACGAAGTCACAAAATAATTATTAATGTTTGTCGACAAAAACTATTTATTTGTTCAATAGACTTTTTAAGTAGCCGAAACGTTTAAAGTACACTCTAAATTGATTTAGATAATGAATCATGAGTAACTCTGTTAATAGAAAAAAATATCCATTGTTGCTGTAGTAGTAAAATCTAACTAAACCTCCAGCATATCTTAAACGAGAGAATATCGATTATGCATATGTATTTAAATGTATATTATTTTTAAAGTTTACACCTTGATTGCACCAATTATCATTTGTACATACGACGTTCGTGAAAAAAAAAGTTTTGCATCGTTACGATTGTCCAGAATTTCTGTAAGCAAAGATTCCTTGCACATATAAATTATGTGTGAAAAAGTATGCAAACAATTCGTTGGTGGAAAAATTCTGCATAAATGTAAAGATGCACAACGTATTCCTGTACAATCATCCCATGCAAACATAGAATGAGCATGAAAAAACAATGATTATTTTACAATAATTCATAATAAATTCACTTAATTGATATTCTCCTACATACACGAATTTATTCACATTTCGCAGTTACAATGCAATAATTTAGGTAAAATGTAAAAAAAAAACATTGAAACATTTTTTTCATTGATATATGTTAAACATCATTGTTAATATCTAAGCCAGAAGCTTTAAAAAAACATTTTTAAACATCTACAGTGGCCGAATGAGTTTAGGGACATCTTCAGTCAGTCATAAAATATAATTACAAATTTAACTAGTTAGGGCACAAATATTTCTGAATTTTCAAATTTATACTATTAAAATATTATCAACTTCAGTGAAAGCCAGTGTAATGATACATTTAATTGAAATGAAGATGCATAATTTCCTAACTTTCTTATTACATTCAGATATGTAAATTAAGTCTATCAAATTCAATTTTAGATGGTATAATATTTTTATGAAATAAAATGAAATTATATAAAAATTAATTCAAAAAAGATGTTAACTCAATACATTTAATATCGAAATCGTATTTTGTATCATCTTGTGCAAATTTTGTTAAGAAAAACTTAGATCGCACTTGTTCTTTGAACTTCAGATAGCCGAAAGATTCGCGATTTTCCGCGTCGTTTGCGGCGCGTGGCCTTAATAATGAGGCTGGAAATAGACCTCGCGATGGTAATTACCCGCGTTTTTTCGAGTTTTGTTTTTCGTTCCGCCGGATTTCCGACTTGGGCACGTTTCGTTTTATTTTTTCTGCTGCGCATCGAGGAGTTGAAAAATTATAGGTCTATCGAGTTTCTCATCGGTAATTTTATCTTTAGATGTTACGCAACGCGCACTCGTCATTGAGCAAAATGCAACAATTAATTGATGCAAGAGAAAATGCTGGGCGTGGATTTACATCACTTATTCATTATTCAGAAACTGCGAAACTTGCGGTTTCGTTTTTTTCATTTTGTAACTGTAAATACTTCGTTCGAAACCATGCAAACAGTGCAGGTGAAAATTAAAATTTTTTAATGCAAAAGAATTGTTATACAATCTTAATTGCAGGAATTTCAAAATCGAACTTCTTTTTCAATTTATTTGATGAATAGTTAATTTATAAACATTGTAGCACATTTTTTAAGGAACTCGAATTTCGCAGAGAGGAAAAGTATTGTTCGAAATTCTCGAAGATTTTTTAAAATTCGAACAAACTCATCTAGAATTGGACGCAGCTTCAAAAGCTTGTGGAAAAATCCAAAAACAACTGAGAATTCTAGAATTCTATGAGAACTGGTAAAGTGATGTATAGCAATAGATATAGACATATTTGCGGAATCGCATAACCCATAAAGACCGCGAAAATGGGAAAAAAATTCAGGGGGTCGTTCCAAGAAATCGTGGGTCGCATTAATTGACCGTTCGAGTGGTAATTAAATAAATTCCGCTTCGTAAAGTGGCATAGATTTCTCACTTTTTCGAGCTGTGGACTAGTACCTGATATTAGAAAGTATTTTATCGACGCAAGCGCATGATCGACGGTTCGCTCCTAATAAAGCGACAAAAATGCAGCTACAACCGTAACACAAAATTGTCGAAAAATTGTCCTGCGAAACGAACCGGTTAACTATATTTTTTAATTACTTACAACGTATGTGTCAATTATTAGAATAAAAAATTCCAGGTTTTCCTGACGAAAGATATAAGCCTTATCTTTTTGAGAAGGAATTTTTTTCAATATTGCTGACAACAATGTGGCGCTGTAAATTGCAAAAATAATGTGAAAAGTCGAATTTTTTAGAATGATCTTTTTTTTGTGTAAAATACAAGTATAAACGTCAACATTTTTTTTGTAGAAAAAATTTGCTCTGAATGCGTTTATGAACTTTCTATCGTATTTTTCTTGTAATCTTTCTTAAGAATATTTGAATAATGAACTGCGTACAATTAAAAGAACTTGAAATTTCGTTTTTACGAGTTTTTAGTATGAATTTTAAGATGAGAAAAATTTTGTTGTATCGTTAACAGTGAAAAACCATTGTCATAGAAATAAAAATCGTCTAATCCAAGTTTGAAGTTTCTAAACTATGGAGGAAAAATTTGTATGTCATTATTTGAATATTTGAATTCGAATGTTATACTGTAATTAACTCAAACCTTAATTTGTGATTTTACGAACGTAAATCTTTAACATTCTCTAATGTAACATTTTTCGTTTTGAATGTTCATGAAAAAAATTGTTGAATTTTCAGATATTTTTTTCAAGTTATATAATTTGTTAAAAAAAAATGAATGCAAATAACTTTCATGCTCTCTCAATGTATACTTAAACATTAATAAAAGTTTTAAGTGAAAATTACTGGATGAAAATAAAAAAAGACACTGCTAAAAACCTGCTTGAACAATATAAAAATTCTTGCGAATTTATTATTATTAGATTGTCTAAAAAAAACTAAAATCACAGTCTTCATTTCTCATTATCATTTAGAATATTTTAAATTTTTCTTGTTGAAAAATTACAAAACGTTTGGATCGTTTTTTATCGAATCTCCAGATTTCTTAGAACTTTTCAAGTTTTTATGGATTGGAGATAATATTGTTTTTATTCTACATTTTGTGAATTCATTTTGAGGAAATAATATCAACTATGATAAATAAACTTATCCATAGGACAATCGATTTTAAATACGAAATTTCAAAACTTACAAATTCTTGGTAATTCAATAAGTTTTTGAGCATCAACAATGTTTTTGGTAAATCTTTCAGAGATTTTCGTGAATAGCACCAAATTTTCATAAATTTATAAAAAAGTAACTCAGTTTCAAATAAAATTTGACAATCCTCATGGAATAATTTTTTTTTTAATGTATTTACTGTGGAATTTTAATTAAATTTTTTTTTATTTAATTTCTTCTATATGTATTTAAATACACAAAAACTGTTGGAAAGTTTTCTAACTCTTTTTTAGATTCATTTATTCAGTAATTCTGTTAATAAATGGTTCTCTATCGCTTTTTACCATTTCTGATCAATTTTTGTTTAATCTTCAAAATCGCGAAACATTTTTCCACGTTCCAATTTCGGTCTGAGTAATTGAGCAAGAAAAATGAAGTGTAGAAAGCATACAAAAGTGCTTAATTTACTACTTTTTCTAATTCACACCTTCAAAATTATTACTTCTAGAAAAAAATGTGAGTTAAAAACAAAGAAAAACACCAATTTTCATGAATCACTTTCTTCAAACCCTTCGACAATGTAAATTATATAATTCGGAGCCAACAATTTTCTCCAGGAAAATAAATTAGGAATGCATTCACTCATTTCCAAGCTCACATTTCCCCACGTCGATCTTCACAAAAAACAAAAAAATTTTCCATTTTTCATTGATCATATGAAATTAAGAAAAAATAGCGCCAACACATCCAAAACGTACAATAGTTTTTTATCAATACTACACGGAAAAAATTTTATGGCAAAAACTATCAAAGATTTAGGATTCGCTAGACAACGGTGAAATTTTGTCATTTTTCCCAAAAATATAGTAATTTTTACTACATTTTAAGTAAGAAATCCCAAAATATGGTAGAAATTACTATACTTTTTAGGAAAAAGTGACAAAGTTTCACCATTGTCCAGCGATTCCTGAATTGTTTGGTAATTTTTGCCAAAAAAATTTTTTCCGTGTACATTTCCCCACAGCACATTTTTTTACAGATTTTCAAAAACCTCCCTCGAGCTTTTCAAGATCCAATCGACTACATAAACATCATCACAAAAAAGCTCGAAATAAACTCTCTCCCCTATCGAAAAAATCCTGCAACTCCCACCTGAAGCGAGCAAAGCAAACAAACCACTACGCAAAATGACCAAAACCTCCTCGATCCCACGTACGTGCCCGGCACACGAAAAAGACCCCTTTTTCCCGGATCTCCCAAGCCAGAGACGATCCTCGAACTCCTCGAAGTAGCCAGTCAGTCAATCACTCTCGTGGCTGCAAGAGCACTCGGGCGTTCGCTCTCACCGGGGTATCGTGCTCTTTTTTTTTGTACCCCGCGATGCGTTAATTAACCAACATGAAAAATACACGTCAGTTCCGAGATAAGCGGGAATAAACGCACGCTAGATTTATAGCCGACTGTCACCAGGATATCGCATCCCGCTGGTCTAAGGATAGAGCCGAGGCGTGATAAGTCGCGGGGCCACCTACGCGGGGCTATCTGCGTCACGACGTGAAGGCTCGCAATCAGTGGTGCGCGGCGTCTCAAAAGACGCGGAACGGTGTTTCGCGATGCCGCGCCAAAACCGAGTTTCCCCATTATCGTAGTGGTAGATCTAATCAACGGAATTTGGAAATAACCAACATCAAAATGGTAGATTCACGATGATGCGCGTGGACCTCCGAGATGCGACGCTACGAGAGCACATATGACGAATCTATATTCATGTATGAGATGATACTCTCTATATCTGAAACAGTTGATTTTCACTGGTTATCAATCGTATTTAGCTGTTTCAAATGGACAAAAGTCGTTCACTTGTCAATTAGTAGATTTAATTGGTTGAATCGATCAATTTCGCTGGATAAACAAGTCAGAGTAACTGTTTTGCATTTTGAAACTTCAAAGAAGGTGTTTCAATGATAACGTACCCATAGACACATACATACGATCATACATCAAGAAGCATAGACGAAGACATTACATAGATGACGAATCACTTAAAAATTTGAATCCTATTTTAAGATGAAACAGAGTCAAGGCTAGACTTGAAATTCTAAAATAACCCCAAATTTAGTCTAACTTCATTGTTCACAATTACCTTCAAGCAGACAAGTCTTCAATTATTATCATAATCTGAGTAAATCATCCTGTTACAAAATAATTATCCCAACTTAGATTGACTTTTTAGAGTGAACTTGAAATGTCTCATACATCGGATCATAGAATTCATAGACCAGAGACGTGCTCATAGGTACAGTCCCAGAGATGTTGTAAATTTCCGAAACTTGAGATTAGATCATCTCCACTGTTCCGGAAAATCCTGAGTCCTAAGATTGGAAAATCATGGAACTCAAGGAAAGCGGCAGTTCGAAAATGCAAGTGCAACCGATGAACCTGATGGAGCAACTGCTTCGGGCGAAGATCGAGAAGCAGGGAGAAAGCGGCTTCCGGAAGTCGCTCCTGGTGCGGGCGGCTTCCATCGACAGCCAGGGCAGCGCCAGGTCGAGTGAATCCGCTGGCAGTTTTTACTGCAAGTGCGACGACTGCCTCCTGGGCATCGTCGACCAGCACCAGCGCGAGGCCCCAAAAGTTCCCGGAGCCAAGGTAATTCCGAGACTGCGGATTGACGTCACGCATTGTGAATATTATAATCTCGCTTTTCTCGCTGCCGGCTATTGTGAAAAATCTCGGGTCGTGATCGGTTCTTTTATTTCCCGGAAACGACGGAAAAGAGGCTAGCATTTTATATTCACGATGCTCGAGTGTGTGGTAAACGTTTTGTCCTTGAAGTCAAAAACAGGGAAAAGGCAAGATTTAGTGATTTTTTTTACTGAAAATCATTGATGTGAAAATATAAAAGTGAATTCGTTTGGTGACAATGAAAAGAATCATCAAATTTAGGATTGTTCATTTGATAGTTCTTGAGGAAAAATGGGTTTTCTATCAAGAACATTGATTCCATTAGAAATAAGATTCAAAAAACTTGAAGACAATGTTGATTCGACGAAACAAAGAGTTGCGATCTAATGTGCAATGGGGGACTTTAATAGCTTTCTCAAATGCGTTGAGTGAAAATATATTCAATTGAATGTTGAATAAAGGAAAATAGAAAATGAGTTTGAAAACAAAAACTTTGACATTTTGTTGGGAATTTATGATTTTGAACAAATTTGGAAGTTTTGATTGCAAATTGAATTATTAAAGATTTTTAGAGTTCTATCATACATGTTCAGGAAACTATAAAAATTTTTTAAAGATTCAAATTACTGTGTGGAGTTTTTCGAGATTTCTTGAGTTTTTCATAAACGTTTCGTAAGTTGGTTATTGGAGATTAGCGTTCTGATAACATTGACAAGTTCTCATTTGAATTATTGCTTGTGGACTTGCCACGCTAGAGATTTTATCGTCATGTTTCAAAGAAGTTTGATTCATTTATCTAGAGGAATCTTTTACACAATTTTTGCTAATGTAATCAGATATGTTGATTTAGACATATCATAATCGATGTGAAGGAGAATACGACATTCTATTTTTTTTTATTAATAATTCTCATAGTATCTTATGAATAGAAGTAAAACGTTGTTTACTGAATATTTTCTTTTTATTCATTATGCTTCAAAGATACATTGTCTTTTTTTTAATTATTAGATTTTAAGGAAAACGATTTTTGATTAAAAAAAAAAATGTTTTAGAAGTCTTTTATTGAAGGTATATTTCAATTCGTAAGCAAATACTTTTTAGAAAATTTTTTTAAAGGTTTTGAGTTTTGATGAATTTCTTTGATATTTTATAAACAGGCAACAAACTCGAAAAACAAATATTCCGAAACTTATCAAACTATTCAGAATTTACGAAAGTTCTTAATAATATAAAAATAATTAGGTGTGATAAAAAAACTCAAAGTTTTTCAAAAATTAAAAATCGCTCTACAAAATAACTTTATCGGCTAATATTAGGCTAATATTAAGTACATTGTGTAGGAAAAAAATGCGATTCCTAACTGGGCATATACAGGGTGTCCCAAAGTCAACAATCAATATTTCAGGGGCTTATAGTTTATGAAATTCTTAGACGAATTTTCCTTTGCCATTTTTTACAAAACTCAAAATCAACAAAGATATTCGAGTTTGAAATTTTACCAATAACCGCGCTCTTACGAGGTGAGGAGTGGGGGTAAAAACCACGGACCAAAATTTACCGAAATTTTTTTTTATTTTTCTGAATAGAAAAATCCTTTGCAGTTTTTCGAAAAACTCAAAATCAAAAAAGATGTACGAGTTGAAAGTTTTAACCAATCAGATTTCTCGGATTTAAAAATTAAATATCTTTTTAGGTTTTGAGTTTTTTGAAAAACTGCAAAGGACTTTTCTATTCAGAAAGATAAGCAGAAAATTTCGGTAAATTTTGGTCCGTGGTTTTTACCTCCATTCCTCGTAAGAGGGTGTTTATTGGTGAAAATTCAAACTCTAATATCTTTGTTGATTTAGAGTTTTGTGAAAAGTGGCAAAGGAAAATTCGTCTTAAAATTTCATAAACTATAAACCCCTGAAATATTGATTGTGTGATTTGTGTTTGATCATCTTAATTTCATTACGTGAACGATTGCGTATCGCACTTTTGGGCAAATTCATAATTGCTCTTATCAAAATAAAAAAAAAATAAAAAAATGAAAATAATCGAGTCTAATTTCATGGTTCATAGAAATTTCATCTGAATGTTACATTTCTCAAGTTATAGTTTATACAATGTAATTCTCTCTAAAAACCCAAAATATAATGCTTTTGAGAAACTTCTGATTTTATAAAATTCGGAGGAAATAACAATTTTAATATTGACAGTGACACAATGTGTAATTTTTGTAAATATAATTGTAAGCAATAGAAATTTCAACGTTTGAAGGTCGTTACATTTCTGATATTAACAGTGATAATTCACATTTTATTATAAATACAAGTAATTTGTATTATTCAACTATAGAAATAATATATTAGAAGCTTTTGGAAGTCTCGAATATTGTCAATAAAATTCGTGGTTTTTTGAGAACCTTACCTCGTTAAAACCAGAAGCAACAATGAAATTACTATGACATTTTTATCCAAAAGTTTTTGTATTGAAAGTCAGTGAATTCCAATAAACTAAATAAAATGGACACCATATCAGGAAAAATTATCCATAATAAGTGTTAGATACTGATAAGATAATGCACAATCAGAACTCATATATTTTTTTTGCACGACTTAATCTTGATTGGAAAATTTTCAAACAATAATTTCCTGCAAAAGAAGCTACCGAAAAAATCATTATTGCATCAAAAATACTTACATTAATAATTTATAATTCCCAAAATCCCTAATGCACGAAAAAATTTCGCTCGAATGACCCAGCCAATTCGACCTTTTTTGAACTTTCACGTTACTGTTCTCTCCGTGCGTACGCTCTTACTGAATGCGCTGTACTTTCTAAGTGCAGAATAATTGTACGTTAAGATTATCGAATTCACTGGATTAAAGATACATGAAAGTCTTTCGTCACGGGGGAAGATCGCAGGCGTAATTGAGCGACTTTTTCCTCATTAACCGGCGCTGTTCTTGCGATCATTCGTTATCCTCTCGCCGACGATTGCGAAACGCCTCGCATGCCCCGCAGCAACGCGCGCGTGCCGGCTCGGCGAATTTTACGGCTCCGCGCCCTCGATTCAATAATTGATTAATTGCAGGTTAATTGCCGTTAAATATTGCTAATGAAGCTGATGATTTCAAATATTTGAGAAAACAACGCGTACAAGGACAGCAAGGTTTGGAAGAGAAAATAATATGTGTATTAGCGTGGCCCATATTCGGAGGTTTTTTGTAATACTTTGGAATTTCTGATTTTTTTGAAGTTTCTGATTTTGTGCTAAAATTTGAAGTTCTTGTGTTATATGATTAATGAAGTTTAGAGAACGAAAAACGTGGAAATAGGTTTTATTCGTAGATATTATTATTTATTGGGGATGCCCCCAAATATATAATAGCGTTTGGAAATTTGTAGAAATCTGATTATTCTAAAATAATCTGCAACTAAAAATATTCTGAAAAATGTCTATCATATTAATAAATAAATTGACCATAAATGAAATTATACACATCGATAAAGATCATTGCTTCTCATAAAGTAGCCCAAATTTGAAGAAGTTACCAACAAACATTTTTTTGAACTTTATAACATAGGTTGGAAAGGATTTGAAATTTGTATCTTTTTTATCAGAATTTCCGTGAATTTTTCGAAATCTTTCACACTATCAAAAAACTTCTTGGAAATTTTAGAAAACTAGCGTAGAGATTTGGTAAAAAGTTCCTAGATTCATTAGAAATAAAAAATCCTAAAAAAATTTTTTTACGTATTTAAAATATACGAAAAGCTGAAATATTTTGAAGGATATTTGAAAATATCATGGAATTTTAAAAATCGAAAAAATTTTGTAGATTTTGTAAAATGTTCTTTTTATTTTTTGAAATAAAATAACAAACTAAAATTTTATTTTCCATTCAATTTTTAAATAGTACTGAATTCTCAGATATAATGGAAAATTCTGTAATGCTGCAGAAAATAAACAAATTTTTTTGAAATCGTTAACGCTTTTGTAGAATATTTTTCAAAAATTTGTTAGAATTTGTCTCAAAAGCAGTCAATTTATTATTGCCCTTTTTCTTGCCAGTAGATTTTGAGAAACAACACTTTTTTTATGGTCTTTTTTTTAGATATCTGATTAATCTGAAATTTTATTAACAAAATAATATAAAAACATTTTAAAATGTATCAATATTTGGCTATTTTTGAATAATATAAAAATACCCTAAAATTTTTCAGCTACTTCAATAAATTAATTAGGTATAAAAAACATTGTAAATATTGATAAAAATTAATTTTTACTTATCTAGATGGTAATCCGAAAAATAGAAAAAATGTTCTAGGAAGTAGCCAAGACAAGAATTTTTAAAGTCTTACGACAATATAGTTTCAAAAATATCTTAAAAGTTACTTTTTTTAACAGAATATATCTGTGAATTTCCTCAAATTTTCCATACTGTTGATAGAATTCTCAACAATTTTAGAATTTTGGTGTATATATTCAATATGATTAAAGTTATTCAAAAAAATAGTTAAATTTCTAAAAAGAAAAAACATAAAAACTTTTCGACATGAATAAAACAAAAAATATGTCATAATTTTTCGAATTTATGAACGAAAATGATCAATAATCTAAATGAAAGAAAATTCTTTTAAAACTCTCTGATGCATATAAACGAAAGTATAAAAATATGTTTTAAAAAAAAGTAAAGTTATAACAATACAAAATAAAAAATTCTTATTATATATATTTTATTATTATTATTTTTTCATAACATATATTTATATTTATATTTTATGTATTTAATTATATTTATAATTATTATTGATATTATTTTGATAATTATTTTATTTTCAGTAAATTTTTATTATGTAAGACACAAATTTTCAAACACATCTCTTATTTGTATTCAATTTCAATATTTTCAAAAATTGTAATAGATCTCAAACATGTTTTTATAATTTTTCGGAATGAACTTACAAACTTCAACCTTTTAAATTATTAGATAGTTTCAAATGAAGGGTCCGCGGTCAAAAGGGGTTGACCCACTTTTCAATAAGGCAGTTTTCTTACGGAATCGGCGAAGAAAATAAGCTTTATCAAAAAGCGGGTTAGCCCTTTTTGACCGCGGACCCTCCAAATGTTCTTCGATAGAAATGAAAATTCTGAAAAATTCCTGAAGATTGTCGAATTTTTTTAATCCTCCAATATTTCTGAAATTTCTTTTTGTTACATGTAAAGAGTTCTCAATAACATCCTGGAAAAATTTTTACCAAAATAGAACCTCCACTAAATTTCAAAATATACGTTTCTCGGGGTTTCACTAGATAAGCTCAATAAAGTTATTAATTCAGATTTGAGATTTGAGAAAATCAGACTTACTCGGTTAATATGCTAAAAAGAAAGAAAAAAATGAAAATAATCGCTTAATGAGTCTTTTATACAAGCTAATCTAGTAAAACCGTGAGACACGTGTACCTTTATATTTAATGTAGATTCTATTTTTGCTACTGCTTCCCGAACCCAAAATTCGCAATCCACAGATTAATTAGTAAATTTTTCTAAGACATTGATCAAAAAACGAAGTTTTTTTTTAATCAAAAGTCTAACTAATTCTTAAACATAACAAAAAAAAACGAATAAAATGCCTAAAATTCTGTTTTTTACAGGCAAACATTTTCACATTTTATGATGCAACACCAAAGAAAAAATTCTCGAAAATTATCTTCCTCATTGAAATTCTTGGGAATTTTGAAAAAGTTTCAAAAAAACTATCATAATATTTTCTTTACAGTAGGTTTGAATTGAATTTTGTTTCCAAGCTTGTTTGTACTTGCTATTCCTCGTTAACGATCTAGGAAATCTCGAGTTACGTATGTCGACGAGGGAAAACAACGCTTTTTAAGGTTGAAGTAGAAGAAACTGTTTTGGTTCAAAATGGCTTAATTTAGAAGTAACGGCTTTTTTTTATCTGGAGCTATTTAGATATACAGTAGCAGTTTCGCCATAGAGTGTGGAGTAGTCTAAAAAAATTTGAAAATACATGAATTTTGGTGCACGAATCGTCTAAAAAACAGCTCATAAAAATACTCGAAATATTCAACTAACTCTTACACTCACATTTTTTAATCTTCACTAGATATCTGACCTAGAACGAAATTTCATGAAAAAAATTCGCAATGTCACTATTCCAAAAACATTGTGAAATTCGTACAAAGTTTTCATATTGTACACTTTCTACTTTTTAAATATTGACTTGAGGCTAGTCCTTGAACTTTTGAGGCAAAATCTTATCGAAAATCAGTTGCCGACCTCATTTATTGCAATGTCATAATTGAATTACCCAGCCATTGACGCGTGATTGCGACCCGCTGTTGTTAGCGATTCATAAATCACCATATTCCGCGGGTCAAAGCACCGTTTCAGCCGATTGTGTGCTTTTCGATTTCATTATTTCCGTATTTGTTCTAGATTTTGTAGACAGAATAGAAATCTACGAAATTTTCAAGTCGTGAATTTTTTAGGGCTTTTATTATTGTAGAAAGCAATATAGGTACTTTTTTATGAATTTTAAAAAGTTGTAAATCGAGGTTTAAATCGGACTTTAAAATCTAATATAGTTTTAAAAAAGGGTTCTGAATGTCGTTCAAAGTGAGAGTTTTATCGTATTATTTTTTACAATAAAATTTTTATAACTTTGTGGGATTTTTTAGTTTGAAACGTTCGATTTCTCAACATTCTACTGTCAAAAAAAATTTTTTTTAGATCTACGATGTTTTTGCTATAAAAAACTTATGCAGTCGTCAATTGAAAAATAAATAAATTCCTAAAGTATAGTAAATAAATTTATATCTTCTGCATTCTACGTTCGTACACCATACATTTCAATCTTTGATTATCGCTATTTAAAAAATCGGTTCGAACAGACTTCTGAAAATGTTTATATCATCTTTTAAATATATCATGAAATGCAAATTCTATAAACATGAAATTCTATTATTTTTTCGATTACGCATAATAAATACTTCCCAAATTTGAAAAATGGCGATACATCATACGGTTTTTATTTAAGTGAAAACAAATATATACGAATGTCGATTGCAAGCACTAAATAGGGAATGAAATCGTAATTCAAATTATTTAAAAAATAATTTATTGTTTTCAAATTTATAAATCTTCTCTTGGAATCAACATTTACAAGTTCTTTAATGCTAATATGACAGATAAAATTCGACATATGCAATTCAATTTAAAAAATTCTATTTTTACACGTTTCAGTTTAAAAATAGATATTTATACTACAAGGGAGAAAAAGGATGATTCCAACGAGTGCAAAGTTTTGGCACGAGCGAAGCGAGTGCGCAATTGCACGAGTTGTAATCATCCTTTTTGTCTCGTGTAGCATACAATATTTTTTCCCATACATGTGTAAAAGTGGCCACTTAATTTTTTGGAACGCAGGAACGAAATCCTCTTTTTGGAGTACTCGGAAATCAGCGGGAGTTATCAATAAAATCCTAGGGAAATATTCATAAATCCCGGATCGCAGGGAAGAAAGTTGCCTGATCCGTGATTAATGAATGTTTTCCAGGGTTTTTGTTGATATTTCCCGCTGATTTCCGAGTACCCCAAAAAAGGGGCTTTTGTTCCCGCATTTCATAGAAATAAAGTGGCCTTTTTTACGGATGCATGGGAAAAAAAAATTTTAATGAATATTTTGTATTGATAAACGTATTGATAATTAACTCAAAAATGTTTGTGAATGATTAAAAAGGTATTTTATAGTCACACATTCCAACAATTCCAAAAATATGTTAAAAAAGTTCAGTAATTGTGAAAACTGAAAAGTTCATGAGTTTATTACATGATTGAACTCATTTTCTATGTCAATAAAAATGTGTTCTTCAATTGCCTTACTTAATGATCATGCAAAATCACAATCTGAATAAATGAAAGTAGATTTCGTATTTTAAAATTCAAATTCTTCTGAATAATCGGAGATACGACAAATCGAAAAATCTTTTATTATATTGAGGTAATTACGTATGCACATATGAAACGTCTGATATGAACAGTAAGAACAGTATATGTGACTGGAATGAGAAAAAAAATCTCTAGTCCAAAAAAAATAGATTTTTTTTTCAAAACCTCAATCGAATTCTATTAAAAACTCAAATTTATTATTACTAGTTGAAAGTCCAGCAAAATATTTTCATTTCTATAGGAACCACCCTGAAAAACCAATTTGGTTTACTTAAATAAATTTTTAGTTCAGACAAGCAAATTTTTTTTTACTGTAAAATATTTCCAGTTTGGACAAACAAGTTTAAGTTAGCAGAAACATGAATCTTTTTGACTAAACAAAAATTTGTTTGCCGAAACAAAAATATATTTAATTGAATCAAAGATTTGGCTGGTCAAATAACGACCAAACGCTTGTTTCAGGCAACCAAATCGGTTATTTAGTGCATGTTATTACTAAATTTTAAGTTTGTTCTACGATCTGAATCAGAACGACTATCTGTGGCACGATTGAAATTCCGAATCTTTATTCCTCTTGCCTTTCCGGCCAACAATAGACTTGTTTTGCCTCAATTTTTTACTAATATTCTACCGCGGCGTTTGCGTCACTACTGATAATGCACGGACGAGCGTAACTAGCGCAAATTAATGGCCAATTAGGAATCGTGACGCTCGTGTTGCTGAAGAAAAAACGCCTTTCCACCCTGATTTTGAGCAGAATGTTCATTCATAAGGCGAAGATGATTGATTAATTACGTATTTTATCTCAGAGTAGCGAGGCATCAAGCTGAAGATTTTTTTTTTTCAAATTATATGGAATATTTTTGTCTTAGCGGGCTTTGTAATGTCTGCACAAATTTTCGTAAGAAATTCCAATCATCACAATAAATATACAGGGTTTACGAATTCTTCCTTTTGAGTTTCGATTTAAAAAATCTTTAGCCATTTTTTGAAGTTCTCAAAAACTACTAAGTTATTCAAGTTTCTTATTCACTAATCACCATGTTTTTCAGAAAACATACAAGCACTGAAGAAATACTTGAAGTGATAGAAATTTATGAAAGTACTGTTTTTGAAGAATCCAAACGCATATAAAATATCTATGAAACTTCGAGTTCTAAAGCATCAAATACTGAAAAAAGTATATTACAATCTATAGAAATACTATAAATTATAGTACATGAAAATGTCGCATAATATTATATACGGGTCATTCCATACAAGATTTTCATTCAAAAATTTTTTTTCCTCGAATCATTTTTTTTCACATAGTTTAATTGAAAATGAAAAACACGAATTTTTTCATTTCATCATAATATACAAAATCTCCAACTTATGAATTTTTAAACTTTTCATGTTTAGAGGAAGTTACTCTTAACACAAGCTAATATGCAAAAAAGGATAATATTTGAAAAATATCAAACCATCATGAAACATATGCTTTTTTCTCAGCTTTCGAATGAAGGATATTACAAATCAATCGAAGTAATTGTTTATAACAAAA
>JAPYZL010103365.1:0-10782 GCA_030522825.1 Platygaster orseoliae
TTGATATTTCCCGCTGATTTCCGAGTACCCCAAAAAGGGGCTTTTGTTCCCGCGTTCCATAGAAATAAAGTGGCCTTTTTTACGGATGCATGGGAAAAATATATTTTCCATTTTTTTGCAATAAAAGCTGTGGATAAGATTAAAAAATTCTAGAAGTTTGACATGATCATTACTTAAATGAACATATTTTTAAGCAATTATTATAGCTGAAAACTTGAGTCTTGAACCATTTTTCAAATTATTGAGCTTGTTTTAAAAATCTTAACGGACTTAAATACTACTGTAAAATTTCAACTGTAATTACATTTCATAAGGATACCTTGATTTAAACACATTTTTCAACATTTCTAAAACAGCGTGTTACCAAAACACTAGGTCGTTATTTTTTTCGTTTTTCATACTTGATTTGCATAAAAACGAGTCTGGAATTTAATACCGAATACGTACTCTCATCTTCAACTGATATATTACCGTTGACCTTAAAACTTACAAAAATCAATTTTCAAAATTATGAAAAATAATTTTTCTACAAAACCAACTGCAAATGTTTCAATAATTTTCGAAAATATCTAAAAATACATCTTTAAGGGGGTCGTCTAGCGTGAACGCCGTATTTTTATGCTTTTTTTGACAGTTATTATTTAAAAAACCGTTCGAGTAAAATAATTTTCAAATTTTATTTCTTCTTTGAGTACATTTGGACAAAGTTTTTTAATTTTTTGAAGCCAATATATTGATTAGTATCGGAGATACACCACTCAACAAGAAGACGTAAAAAAAAAGTTGCTTCACTGCTGCCATCATTCCGGGCGTTCTAATTATCTTAAATCAAAAAACCAAACGCCATTTGATTCCTGAGACTTTAAACTGCAAAATGACCCAAAAGAAAGTTCGAGTTCCAAAAAAATGTATTTTTTTGCCTAAAAAAAAAGAGTTTTTCGACTATTTTTCACGTGTATATAATTGAAGAAAAAAAAGTAACGAAGCAATCTTAATTCTTTTGGCTTAATTTGTAGTTGGACATGTACTAAACATGCTATAAAAAGTTAAGCATTAACAGTGAAATAGTTTTCAAGATATCGTGTCAGCAGTTTTGAAAAGCGTGTTTTAAGAAAAATGCGTTTTAAAGTTGGTCTACATTATTCATAATAAAAATATTGTCTCATCATCAATCAGCTATGCCTGGAACATAGAATACACCTCATATTTACGTCTTCTAAACATGTTTTAGACGTGATTTATGAAAAAAAAAACCCCCGATTTTTTTTACCCGTCACACTAAACGACCCCCTTAAGTACTATAAGCACAGTGTCAATTCTAAATTATAAACTAAAACCTATTCATGAACATTTTCAAAATAAAATTTGGAAATTTAAGAAGCTTATTGAAATTCAAGTTCACTCCTATAACTGATTGAAAAAAGTGTTAAAAAAGCAATAATTAAATTTGAGTACATAATTTGATTCAAATTTTCAAAAGCTTTTGTTGCAGAACAGGAAAATAACAATGAAGAAAAATGTTTTTGCTACGGATAAAATGTAAGAATTTTAGAAATATTAGTAAATTATTATATTATAGTAGTATTAGTGTTTGTTTTCTTTTACATACAATATCTGCAGAATTTTTGAGTTCCAGGTAACTTTTTATATATTAACTCAGCTACACTTTTTTGAAAAATCAGGATGGAAGGTAGTATGTAGTATAGGATTCGATGCAGTAGTGAACAATAAAATAATTGAATTCATGAATAGTAAATTATAGCTTTATGTTTCGTAGAATGAATAAAAGAAGAATATTTTAATCATTTTATTAGAATTGAAGAAGTTTGAGTGGAATCTGAAAAAAAAAATTTTTTTTTATTTAGTTCTTTATTATTCAAAAGTTGAAGAAAATAATAATTGAAACACGATTTACGAAATCCTGGAAATTTTCAGCAACAAAAATCAATCTTCATAAAAAAAATTAAAAAATAATTAATATGGATTTTTATAAACTATCTACATAAGAATGTTCTTCAACATTCACTGAAAAGTTTTTCATTATTTTTTGAAACTTCTAGTTTTATTTATGAAATTCAAAAAAATTTTGCAGTTTGATTGAAACCCTATTAATAATTGAATTTCATTTTTTATCTATCAAAAAAAAACCATGTTGTCATCAGTTACTTGTAAAAATAAAGCAATAAAAAAAGGAGGTAGTTATTTTATTCTAAAGAATGAAATTATTTTCTCAAATATTTCCAAACGATTCAAGAGTAATACGCTGTAATCGAAATGTTTCATACAAGTTATTAAGAAACATTTAAAGAATAAATTTACATCTTTTTTATTTAATATCCCATCATTTCCAGATTTGAAAGGAAAAACTGTCTGTGTTTCATGTTTTTTCTTGAAAAACAATAGAATCCTTTATTTTCTTCCCAGCCATTTCATAAAACCGATGAATAAACATTTTTTCTTCAAGAAAAAGACTGATAAATGGACTATCATCACCGAAATTCTAAAGAAATGTGAATTTTTCCATACGCTACAAAACTGATCAATTTTGCAACAAATTACGACACCGGACCAACAACAAAAAAAAAACAAGAAATGTCCTAGAATATTGGGACGATTGAAATTTAAATTTCGACATCGCCCTAATAAAATAACGCGTGCTCAGTGTTCGTTGTTAAATTAGTCAGTGGCGTATCAATCACCGAAGGCGACCCCTCACATTTTTTTTTTTTTTTAGCATCCCCAGAGTCGTGGCTACGAGAGAAGACTTCACCGCGGTCCTTAAAATGAGCCGAATTGTCTGTTTGTTCTGGTCCCTCTGTCTCCTTTCGCTCTATTTGTCTACGCCTCGCTAATTTCCCTGCCCCGGCGGAGATATCACGTACCATTTCACGGTTTCGTAACGAAATAAATACAAAATAAAGAAACCAAAGAAATTTTTCCCCCAAACAGTTATTTTTTCATAAATATAAAGCCCAAATATTGATAAGGATTCGGTGGCAAGTTTATTATATACATATTCAAAAAATTTTCGAGATGCAAAAAAAGTTGTAAAATTTAATAAAGTTTTCATCAAAATATGAGAAAATGCGTATAGATCCTCTAACCACTCTCAAAATATCGAAAAAAATTTCGTAACATCAAGATTCTCACAAATGAAAAAAAAAATAATTTTTTAATATCCTAGAAATTCTTACAATAAATTCAAAAATGTTAAAGCTTCAAAAACCCGAAAAAATCGCAATCTTCGTAATCCAGAAAATATTATTGCTTTGTATAAAATATCTTACGAAAATATGAAAAATCGTTGCCGACCATTTTCCCGAATCCCTTTTCCCGAACAGCCTTTTTCCTGAATGGTCATTTTCCCGAATCCATTTTCCCGAAAGGTCTTTTTTCGAACGGCCATTTTCCCGAACGGTCTTTTCCCGAAGGGTTTTTAATTTTCTCGAACGGGAAATTTTCCTATCAGCCTAATATCTAGAAATGCCCATGGTTACGCATTTAAAAAACAATTGTCGCATGAACAAAAACTGTCACATTCAAAATTCAAATTTCCATGTCTTACATGATAATTGCATACAGCAATCGTACACAACATAAACCTTTAAATTTTATATCTGAAGAAACCTAATTTGGAATTTTTAACCACGAATCTTCTTATTGAAGACTCTTCTTATAAAATTTTTACCACGACTCTTCTTATGAAATTTTTACCAGGACTCTTTTTATTAAAGACTCTTCTTATGAAATTCATAAATGTGTATAATTTAAATAAAAGTTGAATTCCAACCGAAATACGGAAAATAATATTTTCGGGAAAATTGTCGTTCGGGAAAATGGCCATTCAGGAAATAATACGTTCGGAATAATGGCATTTCGGGAAAATTGTCATTCGGGAAAATTGTCATTCGGGAAAATTACCGTTCGGGAACTTGGATTCGGGAAAATGACCGGGAATCATGAAAAATTTCATGAGAGAAATACTTTTTATCAAATTTTTTTTGAGGCACAAAAAACAGTTCAAATATCCTTAGAAATCAGAATTCTCAGAATATTAACATAATGCTCAGAATTCAACCTTTCAAAACCCACAAAAATTCTTGTATAACTTCAGTGAAAAAGTAAAGTTTACGCAAAATCATATCAAAATTGTAAAAAAGAAGTTCAACTTCAGAAAATTTCAACAACCTTCAAAATTCATAGCAAAATATCCTAAATTTCCGAAATTTTCACGACACTTCCACAAACATTCAGTAAAATACTCTTAGATTAAATTTCTCTCGAGTCACAAATAATGAAATTCAAAATGAATACAGCACATTGAAAAATTCTCATACCCAAAAAAATTCTCGAATTCAAGTATAAAAAACGTCTTCATTGCCGTCAAAAGAAGAGGTTCTCAATGTTACTATGGCGAGTTAGTAAATTTGATGTCAAAAAAAAAAAATTCGAATTGTCAAAAAACTACATCTTATTTAAACTCAAAAACTTCTCGAAATAAAAAAAATATTGTAAACTTCCTTCAAAAATCTAAAGCAAAATATACAACATGCCTCTAATCTCCTCAACACTTCAATAAACATCCAGGTAAACATCCTTCAATCAAATTTCCCTCGAGTCACATATAAGCGGTTGAGAGCAAAAGACAAACTAATGAAAGACAGATAGAGTTTTATGTCTTTAGTTTGTCTTTTGCTCTCAATCGCTCATATAACAGATATTTCAAAATAAATTTAGCACATTTGAAAACCTCTCATGCCCGAAAAAATTCGCGAATTCAAGCCTGAAAAACGTTTTCATTACCGCCAAAAAAAGTCCTTAATTTTACTACTGCGAATAAGTAAAATTTATGTCAAAAAGAATTCGAACTGTCAAAAAATTACATCTTACTCTAACCCAGAAACTTCTCGTCATATAGAAAATATTTTTAACTTTCTTCAAATATCTTAGTAAAATATACAGGGTAGTCCATTTTAATCAATCGGTGGAAATATTTCAAAAAGTACGTCACATACAAAAAAACGTTTTAGACAAAAGTTGTAGGAGACAGAGGGGGACATAAACTCATGTCAAACACATTGACCTTGGAGGTGATTTTGAAGGTCATTTGAAGGTCAGAGTGATTTTTTTAAATTGAAACCACTATTTTTTTTCCCCGGATTGGGAAAGAGCGGAAAATTTTACGTTAAAATGATGTATTGGGTAAGGTCATACGGGTGGTCGATTTTAATCTGTCTATGGAAATATCCCAAAAAGTACGTTAGATACACAAAAACGTTTTAGATAAAAGTTGTAGGAGACAGAGGGAGATATAAAGTTATGCCAAACACATTGGCCTTGGAAGTGATTTTGAAGGTCATTTGAAGGTCAAAGTGGTTTTTTTAAATGTAAACCATTATTTTTCTTGCCGGATTTGAAACAACCTTATCCAATACATCATTTTAATGTAAAATTTTCCGCTCTTTTCAAAACGACGTAGTGTTTGGCATAAGTTTATTTCCCCCGCTGTCTCCTACAACTTTTGTCTGAAACGTTTTTTTGTATCTGACATACTTTTTGAAATATTTCCACCGACTGATTAAAATGGACCACCCTGTAGAATACAGCTCAAAGATGCAGAAAATTTCCACAAAAATTCAGGAAAATATCCTCCAATCAAACCGATATATCGAACAAACTTATCATTTATTACAACCCAACGTTCTGTCCTATATGGAGAAAGTTCTCAAGGACAATTTCAACGTAGGACTAAACATTGGATTTTAATTAATGTTAAGTTTGTCCAATAATCGGCTGAATTAAGTCTCATATAACAGATGTTTCAAAATAAATGCAGCACATTTGAAAACCTCTCGTACCCAAAAACATTCTCGAGTTCAAGCCTGAAAGACGTCTTCATTACCGTCAAAAAGAGGTAAGGTTCTCGGTGTTACCATGGTGGGCGCGCTTTAGCAATTCAAATGTCCCGGGGATATCTCCGATAAACGTTTCCTTGACAAATGTGGCAAAAAAGAGTCGCGCGCAAAGAGACAGACAAGACAATGGGATGTTTAGAGATGGACCGTACACGATACAGCGACCCTTTCGCGCGTACGGCCGACACGACCCTCTTTTCGCTTTCTTCCGCTTTTAAAAAGAAGGAAAGAGAAAAAGCTCGCCGATCGAACGTCACATTGCCGCTCAATCTGCCTGCGGGGCAAACAAAAGGACAAATTGTCCTCGCGAATCCAGACGGAAGAAAAGACATTAAATGCGTCACGACCGAGCGCATTGCACTTTTTGCTGATTCAATCATGAACATTCGCGATTTTGCCAACTGTATTTTTTCACATTTCCACAAAAAAAAAAAAATAAAAAACATTTCAAATTCACGATATTCAGAAGAAAAAATCCCTAATCTTGCGGAACTACCTCACGGTGCTGGAAAAATTCCGAAACAAAAAACCAAACCCTAAAAAAGCGTCATTTCCCTGACATTAACCCCTGAAAATATTCTCCCCGTCTCATCGACGCAGTTTTTTCCGTCGGTTAATTTCTAGGATACTTCTTAATTATAATGAGACACTTTTGTGTGTACGGGAAGAGGGTTGAAGGAGAAGGGGGGGGGAGACCCTCAAGCAAAGTCAAGGGAGGATTTATGTAAATCGGGAGCTAATGTCTTTCGGCATTACTCGTTACGTCGGCGGGGAAACGCGGGCAAACGACAAGGAAGAATAGAAAATGACAAAGATGAGGCTGAAGAAGGCATAATATAAACAGCGACGTTACAGTGTCAGTTCATAATGATCCGAGGGTGAAACCAAAAAGATCATTTGCATAATGACTCGCGAATAAACTGAAAATTAGCCATTGATGCCAATCGAAGGGAATAACTTCTCGATACGATAATTGAAAAACGGAATAGATGTGGTCTTTTACTGGATACGGAACAAATTGATTTTTCATAAAAAAAATTTTTGTTGAAAATCGTTCTGGAAATTTCCTAAATTATTTTTCATAAAATGTAACGAACCAAAGTTTGATGTCCATACTCTAAAAAACGTATTCTATTTTCTTTATTTGTTTCTTTTATGACGAAGGAAAATTTTTTTTCGCCTCGTCACTAATTGCGCCAACTAAGTAGAGCTCGGATTCTTTAGTAATTCGAAACTGACGTTTATGAAGCGTTAAAATCAAAAGCATCAGCGTTATTAGCAAGTCGGAAAAAAAGCTCGTAAAAAAGCGGTGCAACGCGGATCATTGATTGCTCATTCGTTGAGTTTTAAACTCCCGCGTCAAAATTGAGTTATGTTCCAGAGCCGCGAAAATACGAACGACGCGCTAATGATTAATGAATTCATAACTCGATGTGGATATTTTTCCGAAACAGGAAAAATGTGAATAAAATATAGGTAAAAAAAGAGAAAAGGTTCTACAGAATTTTCATAAAAAAGAGGAGAAGAATTAAAACGTTAGGCCTGGAAAATTTCGATGGTTTAGTAAATTTTTCAAGTTTCCAGGATGTTTTCATAGGCTTTTTATAAAATGGGAGAATTTTCGTGAATTGTCAATTTCTTATTTTTTGTTTCTTCATAATTTAAACGAAATTATTTAATCTCTTTAGAATAACTGATTTTTTCAAAGATGAGCCGGCAAGTTTGAAGCTCCGGGTCGTAATTATACGAAATTTTCCGAGTCCCTATTCCATAAATTAAAACTACTTACCTGGGAAAATTAATTATTTAATAATTTGAATAACTAAGATATTGATTTTTGTACTCAAAATATTTCGTTCAATTTAACGAATGTTCTAATTTTTACGGTTCGATTTATAAATTTGTGATTGTCTTCTTGGTTATTAGAATAACGAAAAATTTTAAGCTTCGAACTTCGAGTTTGAACATTTTCAAATCTTTAAAGTACTGAATAATAGGGAACTTGACGAAAAAATTTTATTATATACGTCTGTTAGATAACTGAAAAAAAAATTGACACGTATTTTTTCGTTTGTTAATTAATTGAGAAATGCAGAAGATACAGAGGTTTTCAAAATCTAGAGTGGGGAGTGTGACGTCAAGATATATATAAATTTCTATTGTCTTCATATGAACGGTGACGTCACATCATTTTTTTAAAACTTCTGAAACTCCATTAATTTTCAGTCCATAAAAAAAAAAGAAAAAATACGTGTTAATTTTTTTTGAATTCTTTAGTTTACATCTAAAGTGGATTCACAAATTTTTTTTGAATCAAGTTCCCTATTGTACTTCAAAAAGAAAAGTTTCAATTAGGTATAAAATCTTGCACTTTCAAATTATTGAAAACTTTTTTCAAAAATTTCAAGAACTATTTCCCAGGCTAATGATCATATTATTTTACAATTATAAATAATTACTAGAAGCCACAATGAGAAAATGAACGAATTATATTCGTTTGAAAAATAATACATTATATTACTCAAGTAAAAATCATCTGACTCGCATTAAAAAATTTGAATTTGTTTTTGAGGCTTGCAATTATTATTTGTAATGAACAAAGAATCGTCATTTAATGTTGTACGCAAATTTTTATATAAATGTAGCCAGTAAGAATGTTTCACGTACACAATTGTAAAATATAATTTTTCAGATACTCACCAGGTTTGGTTATGCATCGGTTATCTTTTCTCATGATCGTGATTTTATGATCGAACGGATAAAACCTCGTAAGAACTTGCCATTCTTCTTCAGTGATGATGACATAACTATAAAAAAATAAAAACATTTCCGTTTTCTCAATAAATAATGAATTTTACAAAATTTTGAATAAAAATCTTTGTTTGAACACTAAACACGACGTTAAATAATAAAATAATTAGAAATTTGCGTGAAATCGTGTACATTTTTTCTGAAAAACAACTATCATGTAACTTTTTTTAAAAACAGGTAATTTTTTTGAATGAATAAAATTGTTTAAATTATAAAAATTTTTAGTATTATGCTAGCATTTCAACTATTCTGTAAGTTTGTATTTTAAAAAATTTACTTGCTTATAAAGACTCAAAATTTCCAAATTGTTCGATTCCCTTACTCTTAAAGAGTAACGTTACTCGTTAGATTTATTTAACACTGACTCTTTTCTTTCATATTTACTTTGTTTGTAATGTAACCATCGAAGTTTTTGAAGTTTCATATCAAAGTAAAATACTTCAGACTTCATAAAATATGCACTTCATCATGTAAATAAATAAAAATATATACTTCAAATACGTATATAGTATTTAAAACGGTATCATGATTCAGGAATTTCACCAAAATAATTTCTGAAAAAATTTGTCCCCGAAAAAAAACCCAGAAAACGTTACGTTATTTACTCATCTCGTTTATCCCGTTGAAAATCATTGCACGGAACGTTATAGCTGATTTTTTTCTAAAAGCTGTCGAATTTCCAAACGACTCGTCAAATAAAACAGAAAAAGTAGCAAGCCCATTATTTTTACAGA
This sequence comes from Platygaster orseoliae, assembly GCA_030522825.1. Taxonomy (NCBI): domain Eukaryota; kingdom Metazoa; phylum Arthropoda; class Insecta; order Hymenoptera; family Platygastridae; genus Platygaster; species Platygaster orseoliae. Next base: position 9,461 of record JAPYZL010103365.1, read on the forward strand.
AAAGTTTGCACAAGATCGAACCCAAAATTTACCCCGAAGAGAAGAAATTTCCGCGATTTCCCGGCGTTGCCGGAATACGGGCCGAGCTTTTTGCCGCGTCCCCCTTAATTATTCCGCAAATTAGAAATTTCTTGCTACCACGTAGCTACGGCTTTCGCTTTTTGCCGAGCCACTATTCGTTGCTCGAGATTCGCCGGAAATCCGGAGACAAGTACAAATTCGGTTTTTCATTTTTGTTGACTTTGTTTCTAAAGCTTTTCAACAAACAAAAAATACTGCTTTTTTCATTCTCAACGCTACTTTTACTTTGGGAAGCGCAAAATTCATTTTCCAACATTTCTAGAATTTCAACCGTATGTAAGATTTGAAATATAAAGGAAATTCAAAAAATTTCGAGACTCGTGAAAATTTTTTCTTTATATTTTTCAAAATACAATTTATAATAGAAGAAATGTATTGGATTTATGATAAATTTATTGCAATAATTGTAAAAAAAAAGCTTGATATTCCTGAAAACTGTTCAATATGCCTATTTCATTTTTTTAAAGAAACTATCATAGTTCTTGAAATCTTATATCTTTTTTCATTTTCAAAAAGCATAAAAATGTCCTTTGATTCTAAAAAATGCTTCAAATTTGCTTTATTGAATCAATGTCATCTTTTTATTTATTCTTAGAAAATTATTTAATGTTTGGATTCGTAAAAACTTCGTGAAATTCTTATGAAAATTAGCATTATTCAAAGTCTTTTCAATTTCTAAACAATTTTTACATATTACAGAGAATAATTTAAAACTAAAAAGTTTTTAAATCTTGCATTAAACATGTAGCTTTTACAGACCACAATTTACTTAGCAAAAATGAAATTCAATATCAAATCAAAATTTTAGAAGTTTCGTATATTTTAGTATAATTTAAAAATTTTCTATAATCTTCATTCGAAAAAAATGTGGTAATCCATAATAATCGTATTAGTTCTGAAACTACGAGAAACCCTATTTGATATTTTTTGCCGTCGTCTCAATTGAAATTTTGAAAAAATCTCTAATGATTGCTTAAAATACTTTTTTTCCAAAATGTTCGATAAAATTCCTGAATCAACAAAGAGCTCTAATCATGAAAAACATTTTAAATCTTTACGAAAGTATTCGCCTCATAAACTAAAATTCACATAAGTAGAAAAATCTTCTTGGCCATCTCAAAGTCATCAAAAATCGCATCAATGAATAATAATACTAATAATAGTTATTTTATTATTATTAATTATTATTATTATTATTATTATTATTATTATTATTATTATTATTATTATTATTATTATTA
>JAPYZL010103393.1:0-11510 GCA_030522825.1 Platygaster orseoliae
ACATCGCTCATCGCAACCTTGGCTTAGAACAGTTGGAAAAAATTTCAGCGTTTTTAGAAAATGAAAAAAATGCCTGTGAAGACGAATACATCAATGCATAATCCCCCAAAGAACTTGGTGCATTCCAGTACATACCCCTTACCTCAAGCGATGTGGAGAGAACTTTTTCGTTATATAAATTAATTCTTGCGGATCAGCGGAGATCCTTCACTTATGAAAACCTTCAACAACACGTGATATTATACTGCAACAGATTTATCAGCTGATATACTTGGAAAAAAAATAAATAAATAAAAAATATTTTATGTCTATCTTAAATATTTAACCACATTTTTCGTAAGTACTAAATAAATATTTCAAGGTTTTTTCGTAAATATTTTCTGTTGCCCTGATGACGTAATATGTGGACAGCTCTATATATAAAATGAAAATTCGAAAAATTTGTGCTGTTATAATTACATCAAAAAATTTAAGCATATTTTTAAAATTTTTTTTCTAGGAGTCATAGTTGATTACTAATAAAATAATTAATGAGATGGCTAATTTATAATAATTAATTTTTCAGCAATCTATATAAATGATAAAATTATCAGAAAAAATCTAGAAAACCCTATAAAATCTTACAAATACACAAAAAATACAAAAAAATGAGAAATCTATAAAATACCAGGGAATAGTTCAAACTACACAAATACTTCAAAAATAAAAAAAAAATTGAAATCTATACAGGCTAATTTTTACTGAAAACTCGTTTTCAATAATTGAAATCTTTAAAATTTTCAAGACTACAGTATCAAATTCTAGAAATCTAGAAAAATTCTAGAAAATACTTTAAATCTGTACTGTTATGATTTGCTCAGAAATTTATAAAAATATTCATTTTATAGAACATTGATTCTTAGAGTATCGAATTCTAAAAAGCTAAATATAAATTCAAATTTCGAGGGGGGGGGGTTCAAACCCCCCCCCCTCGAAATTTGAAAAAATTGTGCATTTTTTTAGGGTCTTTAAAAACTTGTTCTCAGAAGTAAAAATTGACCTTAACAAACCCCCCCCCCCCCGAAAATTTTTTCTGTGTACGCGCCTGAATTCATAATAATATATGAAAAAAAAATCTAAACCTCAGTGGCTTGAAAATCATTAAAAACATGTTTGTGATGTTCCAAACGTTTAAAAATAAACAAAATTTTTAAAAATTCTTTACATCACTTTATAGTTAAAGTAATAATCAATTATCGAAATTAAACAAATATTATTCAACATTACTAACTTACTTTTACTTTTTTCTTTGGTAAAATTGAAAAATAAATTTCTTATCATTTTCGTTTATTTCTCAAATATTTGTACCTTCAGGCGCATCTAAAAACAAATTCTATTATATCCAATACGAAATGAACAAAACAATTTTTTGCAGACTGACCCTGATGAGTTCTACTTGATTCTGCTCAAGTTGCTGAAAGTGCCTTTATCATCACCTGAAAACAATACTCAAATTACCAACACCTTGGAATTCGCCGCAAAATTCATAATTGGCTTAAACGCTCCCGAATGTGAAGAAAATAACCTCGTTTTACTGAAATTTTACACTTTCCTCACAACTTTTCACGATGCAAAAACCGCGCACGTTCGTTTCCACATTTGCCAGTTTCTCCAAATGCTCTTGACAGCATTCGGAGACGACGCCATCATCGACGACAATATTCACGACAAAATTTGTACAGCGATGTTGGAACGGATGAAGGATTTGTCTGCCAAAGTTCGAGTGCAAGCTGCTTTAGCCCTTCACAGACTGCAAGCCCCATACGACGAAAACTGTCCTGTCATGAACTGTTACTTATTCCACATGGTTCGAGATCCGAACGCTGATGTTAGGAAAACCGTTGCGGACAAAATCGCGAAGAGCAGAAAAGCTCTGGGAACTGCTCTCAAGTGCATTTACGACTCATCCGCAAAAGTTCGAGTCGCTGCTTACACTTTCATCAGCAAAATTACCGTGAGATCCTTGACAATAGAACAGAGAGAAAAGCTCTTGAAGAACGGCCTGCAGGATACCTCTGTTCAAGTCGTGGCTTGCATAAAAAAAGTTTTGCTTCCCACATGGTTGAACCATTACAATCATAATTACATCGATTTGCTGAAAGGTCTGGACCCGGAGAAAGCTTTGGAGTTTACCATTACAAGCATGGATTCTTTGCTCCAGTGAGTATTTTTGAAATTTCAATCAAACTTGAATTTATTTGGAGGAAGGATTTGACTGAAACGAATAAAGAATTATTATTATTATCATATTATTATGTTATTTTCAGGTTCAATCACACGCCCATAAAGGAGCTGCTGAAACAAACGGAGTACGATGACGTGACTCAAAGTATTCCGATCGAAAAGTTGTCGAGCGCAAATGTCGTTTTGTGGCGCTGTCTTATCAAACACGTAAAGAAGGTCGAACCAGAAGGTTTTGAAGAAATCATGCCAGAACTTACGAGGTTCTGCAAATACATTATTGATTACATGAGCTGGGTGAAAGACACAGAGTCTGAAATGCTGGAAATTTCAAGCCCGGAATTCATACTGTACCAGCTGTTCGAAATGACAAGTTTGTACGAAATGCCGGATGAAGTGGGAAAAGACAAACTGAAGCAGTTGATCATGGAAACCTTGGCTTCGCCGCTTCAATCCGAGCGAATCGTCAAATGCGCCATCAATCGTTTAAAGGGAATCGTTCCTGAAGTCGAAACGCAAGTTGAATTGCTCATCGATGTCATCAACGAGCTTCGGATGCCGTCGACACAGACTCCGCCTGAGAATATGCCCGTTCGACCCGTGTTGTCAGATAAGGAAAGAAAAAATTTGAGAATGAAGGTATTTAAACTTGTTGACAAAAAATCCTACAATATTTTGAATTATTATCTGGTTACAGCAAGCTCGTTTGGGAGTTGAAATTTATGAATTGGAGGAAAATGTGTTCATCGCGTCGAGAGAAAAAAGATTCATCGATGCGGAAAGAATCCAAAAAGAAGTTGATGTGCTGAAAAAGCAGAGCGAGGAATACACAGAGTTACTTCGGGAGCCACAGTGCACTGGCGCGACTCAACAGGAAGAAGTTGCCGAAGAACGAAACGATCCTTGTACTTTGATTTCGTGTTTAAGAATAATGTGCAATTTCATGGGTTTTCCTGAAATGGAAGAGCTCTCTGGAAGTTTGAGAACGCTCATGGAAAATTTGGTTCTGCCGAACATTCAGGTGATTTATTTTTATCTTTTTCTGTATATTTTTCTTATGGTTTTCCCTCTCAATATTTTTCCTCTTTCTTCCTCGTTTTCCCTTTTCTTAAGACAATTTTTCAACATATGTCACACATTTTTAGCAATTGTTTACCGCTCCCTCCTCTCCTCTCCCCACAAATGTCATGTCACACTTGCGAAATTAATGTTTTTGAAGAATCACTTGTAATTATTCATAAATATTAAAGAGTCATTGAACAATAGTTTTGCTGACTCAAAAATAACAACAATCTTTATTTCAGGGGAATTTTTCTTCAACAAAATTCTAATTATCAATGTTTGGCTAAAATAACATAAGGAAAAAAAATTTGAAAAAATTTCGCAATCTAGGGATTGAGAAAAAAAAACTATAACTTACCAAAATTCTAAAGATCTAAAAATTTCTTCGAGGTCGTAAGAGCGGTTTGTTTTATATATCAGTTTAAGATACATTTTCCGAAATATTCCCTATACTTTGCGTGTTAAAGTTCTTGATTTTTACATCGAAAATCTCTGGAACTAAAAACAAGAAAGACTTAAAAGTTTAGGAAACCATCAGGGATATACTTCTTTACATTAGATTGAAATTTTATGAAATTCCTAAGAAAGTCGCCTGAGGGAAGTACTAACTTAAGCAATGTATGAAAGTATTACAAAACTATGTAATATTTTTATGAACGAGTGTACTAACCAATTTTCACGTTAGTACGCAGTGCACGAGAATTTAAAATGATGATTCCAGAAAAAATTTGGTGTAGCCATTTAGGGGCCATGCACATAATACGTCACACACTTTTTAGCTATTTTTGACCCCTCCCTCCCTTTTTGTCACACTTAGTCACAAATATTTAAGCTCTCCCCCTCACCACAAACGTCTCGACACACTTGAGAAATTAATTTTTTTGACAAATCTATTATAATTATTCATAAATATTAAAGAGTCATTGAACAATAGTTTTGTACACTCAAAAATAACAATCCTGTCAAGAGTATTTTTCTTTAACGAAATTCGAATTATCAATGTTTGACAAGAATATAGTAGGAAATAAAATTTTGAAAATTTTTCACAATCCAGGGATTGATGAAAAAAAAAAAACTAGAATCTACAAAAACTCTGGAAAACTAAAAAACTTTGGGCCCTGGAGCATTGAACTCAAGAAATCTAGATAGACATTAATAGAAACATTATAAAGTCTTTTGAATTATACAAACTCTGAAATAATACTAAAAGTGAAAGAATTTTATGAAAGAACTGTTTTCTGAAAAATCTAAACAAATATCTACGATCTCGAAAACTACGAATTTTCGAGCATCAAATTATGAAAAGCATATGAAGTAATGTATAAAAGTAGTAAAAGTACTATAAAACAATACAATAATTTAATGAATACTAAAAAACATGTGAGAAATACTAAGAATCGTTGAATGCTCATAATGAAGATAATTTTCGCAAAAATTTACATAACTCCGAATCCTAGAAAATGTAATTCTTGAAATACTTATAAATATACGATGAAAAAGGACTGAAAACGCATAGAAAAGATACTGTTTTTTTTAAATACATTAAAATAATCACAATCGTTGAATTTCCAATACTATAGCATCCTATTCTAGAAATCCATAGAGCGATCTATAGAAATACTAGAAATCTACAAAAATACCAGAAAATACAACAAAATTTCATGATTAGCATACAATACAAAAATTCTAAGAAATATAAAATGTTTAAAATCTGTTTAGTCATGATTTTCTCGAGTTATAAAATCCTGAAGTAAATATTTCTTTCCTTAAAAAACCCCTCCCGGAAATTTCACCTGCCTACGCTTCTGATATGATCACATATCTATTTAAACAAATTATTTTCCATAATATTACATTTATAATGGACGAAAAATGTTGAAATCACTGTAAAACACTGCTACCAATTTGCAAAATTTAAGACGATAAACGAACTTAATCATAAAACAAATAAAATTCGTGAATGTACAGCATAAGCAAGAATTTGTGACGTAACGCGCCAGCTGCCCCTTTCCTCCACTTTTGTCACACTTTGTGCCAAATCGCTGACTTTTTTTTAAGTAGTTTTGAGATTTGTTTTATTTATTTTTCAGCATGTAAATATGGATGTGCGATGTTTAGCAATTATTGCACTTGGACTCTGTTGTTACTTGGACGTAAATTTGACTAGTCAACATCTTCTTCACACTTTCTTCCTTCGAGGTTTCACCGACCCCGAGCCTACAGTTAACGAGGCTGCAATAAAAATCATATTTGATTTACTTTGCGAATTTGGATTCGAACCTTTCAGTATAACGTACGTTGAAAGCGGACTAGCATCCGACAAAAATAATAGAACTGGGCAAACTCGGTTGTATACATCACGCGACGACTCGTTCATGGACACTGGAGAACAGGAAAATTTCGAAGAGCAGCTACCAGCTTCTAAACTCATACCTGCCTTGATGGATTTGCTTGAAAAAGAGGCAAGTCATTATATTTTAGTTTTAGCTTACTTCTATTTCTATTATTTACTTGATGAAACTAATTTTGAATACAAACTGCTCTGTTTCAGGACGAAGCATTGAACAGGATCTTGACAGTCGGCTTTTTAAAATTAATGACTTGTGAACGAATGAACAGCTGCCAATTATTGTCCCGATTCATCATCCAGTTGCACAGTCCGCAGCACAAAAGAGATATAAGCACGCGCAAGCAAATCGTTGATTTTCTCAATTACTACTCGCAGGAGGTTTCCTCTAGCCCACAAGTTTTGGAAAAAGTGTACTTCTATACTTTGGAGTACATGGAAGACAGTCTCGACACCACGGGCTATGTGTCTGTCAACCAACACCGAGTGGCAAAACTCTTGTTGCTGCTTACAGATGACAAAAACTCCAAATCCGATTATCGAGTGCACAATAATATTGTCCATAGGATTTTGGACGAGATCAAAGATCCGGAGTGCAGCTTGAATAAAGATGTTTTAGTCAAGTCTTTGCTGCAGCTCAAGTTGAAGATTGAAGATGAAGCTGCGATTAATGAGCTGGTAGAATCTGCCGAAGCAGCCAGTAATTTCGTGAGTTTTTTGAAAACTTTTTTTAAACTTGTTTTTTGTTTTCCGATATTCCATTGCAAAAAAGATAGGGACAGAGGAAATCTCGTTAATCCAGCAAAGATCGATTTTTTCTTATAGGACTCCTCAAAAAAAAAAATTATTTACAACTTTTTAACCTCGTGTTAAAAATTAAAACAATTTCTCAAAGTATTTTTCCTATAAGACACACATTTTTTATGAATATTTATATTTATTTATAATTATACATAAATACAGATTTCAAAAAGTTATTTAAACCCAGTATATTGTAGAAAAATATTATAATGCACGAAAAGCTAAAAATTTAAACTAAAAAAACTAAACTAAAGCTAAAAAAATAAACTATTACAAGAAATACCAAAAGTAATAGAATTTTGTGTAAGAATTGTTTTCTGAAAAATCTGAAAAAATACTTAGGATGTTTATTAAACTTCGAATTCTGAAAAACGCGTATAGCAATCTATAAAAATACTAAAAATCTACGTAGATGAGATATGTACAGAAACTTATATGAAAATGCTTAAAATCTACCGAAATTTGAATTTTAGTGCATAGAATTCCAGAAAACTGTAGCAATTTACAGAAAAATCCAACACCAGTGAAAATACTAAATAATCCTAGAAAATTACTTGAAATTAAAATACTTAATTTATATTTTATTACATACATTTATTATAATTTACTACTTAAAATTTATTACCTTAATTAATTTAAAATTTAATTAATACGGTTAATTCATTTAATTATTATAGTTTAATTAATTAACTTTAAAATTTATTACTCAAAATTTATTAGTTAGAAATACTTACAATTTTTGACACTTTAAATTCTATGATGTTAAATAAAAATTTCATAAAATACTTCGAAGTTTTATAAATAATGTACAATACGGAAATTCTAGAAATATATAAAATACTCGAAATTTTTCTGGTTACGATTTTCTCCAAAATCTACAAAAATATTCAGATTAAAGAACTTAGATACCTAGAGCATTGAATTACAGACAGCTGTAAACAAAATTACATGATAATATTAAAAAACTTTTCAAGTTGAATAAATACTGAAAAAATGTGAAAAATACAAAGAGTATTATGGAAAAAATTCTGAACTTCAGTAGCTTGAAAATTACAAAAAATCAAATTCCATCATATTAAATACGTGATTAACATTGAAAAATGTGCGACTCTGAATTCAAAAACTTTAAAATCTCTAAAGTCAAAAAAATTGAAAAATCGTAGTCCTGTAACCAGATCGTCGAATATAACATTCCGAAAGTAATATATATTTTTTTCGAAAAACCCCTCCCGAAAAATTTTTTGCCTACACCTATGGAATGAATAGGAAACTTTCTAAACTGTATAAACCCTAAAAAATAAAAAAAAAATTACAGAAAATCTCAATAAAATATACCGTTTTCTGAAAAATCAATTAAAATAATAAAAATCGTTTAAATTTTTAACACTACAACATTATATTCTAGAAATCTATAAAAAAAACCAAAAAGTACTTTGCAATTAAGTCTTTCAGTGACTTGAAAATAACAAAAATCTATTTCCATTACATTCAATATAAACAAACATTTTTCAATTAATTAACGTATTTTGAGATATTTTCGAAAAGTTTTGTCAAATATTGACGTACGATTTTATGAATACAGTTTTTCCTCTCTAATTATACTCGTAAATTGATTAGGAATTTTCATCACTGCATTTCACTTGTTTCAGATACGGGAAAATTCGTCCAGGAATCTTCAATGGATCAAAGTTATTGATGCTTTCAAAAATTCGTTAAAATAAAAAACTCGTGAGATTGAACTCGTAATATATTTGATTTGTTTTTTAAAAAATGATTCACATCAAAAATCTAACTATTAGCGGAATGTACATAAATTGATTAATGAAGTTTCCAAAAGTTTAATCAGAACTAAGAAATTTCTTTAATCAAATACAACTTTTCTTTTACAACTTATTCGTTCATTCCAATAAGTACTGAAATAAATTTGATTTATTGACAATTACATCGATTTTCGTATAGTTTCACTGCATTCAACAAATGCAGAAGTGTAAATAACAAAACTCAACATTCTAATCAGAAAGAAATCAAAATAATTTTGTACTTTTTTATAAAATTATCATAGCTGATTACTGATTGGTTCATAAGCAATAATTAATACACTTTTAACCTGTATACAATAAAAAATGTTTTTAACAAAAGTTGTCTTATTCTGCCAAAATTAATACTTTTTCTTGCCAAGTTTTTTTTAGTTTGCTTGTAGAAAATGAAAAATTATTATTTCGAAAAAAATGTATTTTATTATATTTTTATCAAAACTATACCCAGACTCGTGAGTTAATTTACGTTAAAACATTAATTAAAATATTTAGCGAAAAAAAGACAGCAAAATGTTGCAGTGGTAAACTTCAAAATTTAAGTCAACCCAGAAATTTTACCATGAACACACATAAGAGGTACTACAAAGTGAAACTTCTTATGTTCTACTATATTACCATATTCTAATTCTCAAAAATGGTACTACGGTAGGATCCTCGAGGCCAGAGCCAGCTTAGATAACCTACTGAATACTTCTTAAAAATAAGGCAAGTTTTATCTTTTTATTTCTTGGTGATTCTTCATCCGACATTTCAATTAATTTATTGCTCATAAATATTCCAAAATGAATTATAAAAACTCTTTCTTTTAAATCATTTGAAAAAGAAAATAATTCATAAAATGACCTTTTTTTTCTATTTATTAAAATGAATAATTTTAAGTTGCTGAGGTAAATACTATTTTTATAGATTAAGAAAAATTCAACAACCATGTAATTTAATTTATTGTGAACTATTGTTTTTTCAAATTTATTAAAAATTTCAAAACATAGTTTTTCACTCTAGTAACGCCGTTTTTACAAATCGATTTTTATAAAAACAGTTTTATAAAAAATTTTATTTTTTTAAAACAAAGTTTATAAAGTTTCGTACTTTATAAAATGACATTTTTTTATAAAGTTTTTATAAATAAAAGACTATATAGATTTTTATAAAAATCACAATTACTAAGGTATCTATTTAAAAAAAATCTTCAAGGCAGGTAAGTCTTTTTGCTATATTCTAAATTTTTCAAATTAAGAATTCATGATTAGTTTTTTATATTTATTCAAGAATCAAAAGTAATAAAAAATAATTAGGTTAAATATTTTACTCATATTAATATTCAAATGATAAATTTGCTAAAATTTAAAATATCAATCTTTTCGCAGATAAAAATTGAAGAATATACAGGGTGATCTTGAATCTACGTTACATAGAAAAACTACATGTTTTTTTTTGCATTTCAAGTCGAAAAGTCCTTTTCCATTTTTCGAAATTCGCAAAAATGACGGAGTTATTCAAGTTTGAAATTTAAACAATATATACACTTTTTCGACAAGTAGGGATAAAAACCTTCGATGAAACTTTACCCAAATTTTCTTTATATTTTTCCAAATCAAAAAGTCCTTTTCCACTTTTCACATAACTCAAAACCAAAAAAGATATTCAAGTTTGAAATCTGATTGGTTGAAACTTCTAACTCGAATTATCTTTTTTGATTTTGAGTTTTGCGAAAAATGGCAAAGGACTTTTCGACTCAGAAAAATATGAAAAAAATTTAAGTAAATTTGGGTACGTAGTTTTTATCCCCACTCCTCGTAAGAGCACGTTTAGTGTTTGAATTTCAAACTTGAATAACTTTTTTGATTTTGAGTTTTGTAAAAAGTGGCAAAGGACTTTTCGACTTGAAATTCAATGACTGTTGGATTTCTTTTTGGTACACCCTGTATATTTGAAATTTACAGTACATACGTGAATTACAAATTTCCCGCGGCCGCCATATTGGATTTTTCTATTGTGATCCCCGAAAGATATGAACAAGGACTGACTATAATGTTTGATTGGGCGCTAGAAAGGGAACGAAGTTTTATATCACAACACCTGACAACACAATTCCCTGGAGGGGAATCCCCCCTCCTAAAAAAACGCGCGACCGTAGATTACAACAGATTACAATAGATTACAATTACAAACAGTTATTGACAACAGTCAATATGCATGTTTAATCTCAGACAACTGTTACTTTGCGAAGACTTGATTGAATTTTACCTGATTTTACCGGAAAACCTCGTGAGTCTAAACAAGCCCTGTAAAATGCTCCGCGTCTGACCCGTTTATAAGTACAAACGAAACAGCCCGATCCTTTCGTATCATCAAGAATATCGCGGGATTTTTGACGGAAAAATGCACAATCGTAGACGAACAAATAATTTTACGTACGTCAGCTCATGCGTCAAGTACATGATTTTCATGCTGAATTTTTTGTTTTGGGTGAGTTTCGTATTTCGAGATTCGTGATTTTTTTTATGATGCCATTGTATTTTTTTTTTTATTTTTCAGCTTTTTGGTGGACTTTTGATCGGGGTTGGTTTGTATGCGTTCGTAGACAAATGGCAAGCAACTGGTTCCGTCAGAGTGGAAAATGTTTATGACATTGTTTTAAATATTTCTTTGGTTATGATTATTGCTGGAGGTGTTGTTTTCGTCGTCAGTTTCGCTGGCTGTGTTGGGGCACTTCGAGAAAATACTTGCCTTCTAAAGTTTGTGAGTACTTGAATAGTTTTTGGGTTTTTTATTTGTAGATTATTTTGTATGGATTCTGTTAAATGGAAGTTCAAAAACATCTAATTTGATTTATTTAAAATTTGTTGGAAATTGATTTTGAAGATGAGCAAAAAATTTCAAATTTTTATACTTGGGGAAAACCATTTTTTAAAGCCTGATTTGAGCAAAATTAAATCATTTCGTTATTGTATAATTGTTCAACAACTTGAAAAATTATTGCCTTCGAACAATTATGAAAATAAAAGTTATTATTTCTATTGCGAATTTGAAAATAAAAAAAAAAGAAAATCGTAGTTTCATATGTTAAAAAGCGCAAAAAATTTACAAATAGACGTATATTACAGTTTTTCTTTCTCATTTATGAAAAAGTGTTTTTTTGTTGTTGAAATATATTTACACATTTGACACGGTGATATCCAAAATGCAATGTGTCAAAGGTCTGAGGAAAAACGCATTGAAAAAAGCTGAGCGCAAGAATGCAACGAAATCGGGTCTGAGGA
>JAPYZL010103436.1:0-11411 GCA_030522825.1 Platygaster orseoliae
CTTTCCAACGGTATATAACTTTACGCTCTAACTTACCAGGGTGGAAAATGGCAACCCCAAAATGAAACTATGATCAACCTACGTGCCTCTCCCCTACTTTAAATATTGAAAAAATTACTATATTTTAGGAAAATCTACTGTATCATTCTATTTTTCCATATATTATAGTACATTTAGGCATAAATATATTTTTTTTACAGTTTAGTATAGTAAAAAGTCAAATATCGCAATTATAAGTTGATATGCAGTAAAAAATGATAAACATTTTGTATTTTTTTTCTTGAATATGTAACGGCTTTCAAATAAAAATCTACCAGTCTTCAAAACTTTGAAAAACTAAAAATTACAAAAAATTTTTATTGAAATATGGAAAATTTTGAAAGTTGTCAATAATTTTACAATGTACTATAAATTTGTAGAATCCTGAAAAATGTCGATAATATATTCCGTGTATTGTAGAAATTTTTCTAAATTCCGTTTAACTACAAAAACTATGTTGAGATCTTTTAATTTTCGAAAAATCGAGGAATGCATTTTCGTATATTAAAATCATCGAAAACTAGAGATTTCAATAAAAATCTGCTAGTCTTCAAAACTTCGAAAAATTGAAGGGTTTGAAGAATTTTGTAGAATATCAGAAATTATCCTTAAATTCTGTAAATTATAAAAAATTTCGAATCTTGAAAAGAATCTAGAAACGGAAAAAAATAGTAATAGAATGATCTAGAAAATTTTTTAAAAAATCTAGAAATCGAAAAATTTATAAAATCGAGGAATCTAAAATTTTGTGAATAATTCAAAATTTTCTCGGTTCCAAAAGATACGGTAAGAAAAAGAAGATAGTAATTTGTACCTACTATAAATATTGGAAAAATTACTATATTTTAGGAAAATCAACAATATTCTTCTATTTGTCCATATATTATGGTACATTTAGGCATAAATATATTTTTTTTACCATTTAGTACAGTAAAACTTCAAATATCGCAATTATAAAATGATATGCAGTAAAAAATACTAAATATATTGTATTTTTTACTTGAATATTTAACAGTTTTCAATAAAAATCTACCAGTCTTCAAAACTTTGATAAATTAAAGGTTACAAAAAAAATTTAATTCATTAATATTACGGAAAATTTTGAAAATCGTCAATAATTTTACAATGTCCTATAAATTTGTAAACTTAAAAATTGGCGATAGTATATCCGTGTATTGTAGAAATTTTTCAAAATTCTGTTAAACTACAAAAACTGTGTTGAGATGTTTGAATTTCCAAAAAATCGAGGAATGTTTTTTCGTAATAAAATCATCGATCGCTAGAGATTTCAATAAAAATCTACGAGTCTTCAAAACTTTGAAAAATTGAAGGATTCGAAGGATTTTGTAGAATATCAGAAATTATTCGTAAATTCTGTAAATGATAAGAAATTTCGAATCTTGAAAAAAAAAATCTAGAAATGGAATGAAATATGAATGGAAAAATCTAGAAAATGTTTTAAAAAATCTAGAAATCGAAAAATGTATAAAATCGAGGAATCTAAAATTTTGTGAATAATTCAAAATTTTCTTGGTTCCCAAAGATACACTAAGAAAAAAAAAAAGATGGTAATTTGTAGTATAAATATTAGAAAAATTACTATATTCTCAGAAAATCTACTGTATTATTCTATTTTTTATATATTATAGTACATTTAGCCATAAATATATTTATTTTTACCATCCAGTATAGTAAAACATCAAATATCGCAATTATGAGTTAATATGCAGTAAAAAATACTAAACATGTTGTATTTTTTATTTGAATACCCGAGGCGAAATTTAGAATGAGTTTTTTATTCTCCTTATTCTTCAATCTATTGTTCTCATTCTTGATTCAGGAGAATTTCTTGCTCCACAATCTCCAAACCGCAAGAATCGCTGCTCCGCCTTCTCCAAAAACAGAAATGTAAAAAAGCAAGTCATTTCATCTCACAAAATGCAGGAGAATTTTATGCTCCTCAGTCTCCAAGACATGAGAGTCGCTTGTTCAACCTTCTCCAAAAACAGAAATGTAAAAAACCATGTTATTTCACCTCACAAAATACAGGAGAACATTATGCTCCTCAGTATAAGTATATTATAAATAACGGTTTTCAATAAAAATCTACCAGTCTTCAAAACTTTGATAAATTAAAGGTTACAAAAAAAATTTAACTCATTAATATTACGGAAAATTATGAAAGTTTTCAATAATTTTACAATGTCCTATAAATTTGTAGAATCTTAAAAAATGTCGATAATATATTCCGTGTATTGTAGAAATTTTTCAAAATTCCGCTAAACCACAAAAACTATGTTGAGATCTTTGAATTTTCGAAAAATGAAGGAATGCTTTTTTGTAATAAAATCATCGATCACTAGAGATTTCAATAAAAATCTACGAGTCTTCAAAACTTCGAAAAATTGAAGGATTTGAAGAATTTTGTAGAATATCAGAAATTATTCTTAAATTCTGTAAATTATAAGAAATTTCGAATCTTGAAAAAAATCTAGACATGGAATAAAATAGAAATGGGAAAATAAAGGATATTTTTTAAAAAATCTCGAAGTTAAAAAATTTGGGAAATCGAGGAATCTAATATATATAGTAAATAATTCAAAATTTTCTTGGTTTTAAAAGATGCACTAAGAAAAAAAAACCTATCAATTCGTACTCTAAATATTAGAAAAATTACTATATTCTAGGAACATCTACAATATTCTTCTATTTTTCCATATATTATAGTACATTTAGCCATAAATATACTTATTTTAACCATGCAGTATAATAAAACGTCAAATATCGCAATCATAAGTTTATATATAGTGAATAATATAAAACATATTGTATTTTTTACTTAAGTAAATAATAGTTCTCAATATACAAAATATATGGGAAATTACCATACATGTTCATAATTTCTACATTTTTTCATAAGTATTACAATACATATACGAATATTTTTCATAATTCAACCCTGTATACAGTAAAATTTACCATATTTCACCTCTATCCCCCATCACTACATTTTTCAGTAAAAATTTCTAAACTTTTTTCTCCGTTTCTGTATTCAGGAAAACGGACTTTCGGAAGAATAACCGTTCGGCTAAATAACCAACAATCCTAATTTCCAAAGCTCATCTAAAATCATCCATTTTCACGGTCATGACCTCCATTCTTTTCACCTCTCAGCCAACGCAAACCAAGTTTCCAACATAGACTCGAGTCTTGTTTTCTTGCAATATTTTTTTTCTCAGCGGCTGTAACTGTTCACTATTACAACTTGTAAAAAGTACTGCCGGTAATTGTTGTTTACCACGAATCAGAAAAACATGGAAAACACTCCAAAAAGAATCAAGTGTCAGAAAACACGCAAGAGGAGGATGATATTATGGCATCTTCAGATATTTATAAGAAGATGAGATCGACGAACTATTTAATGGTGTAGCTCAGGCCCGAAGTGATCGGAAAAGAAGGGGGAAAGGAGGAAAAAGGGACACGGAGAGGGAGACAAACATCACCGATGGAGGAAGAAAAGAGGAGGAGGAGAAGACGGACGTTTCACCTGCAAGCCCAAGTTCTTCATGCAGTTAACAGCAGGTGCGTGATACCGGTTGACGAATCGTTGCGAAACGTTTCAATATCTGCTTTATGACAAGTCCAAACAGACAGAAAAAAAGACTAAACGGCATGGTGTCAATTGTGCACATTTTATAGTATAAATTCGGGAATTTTTCATGCAAGAACACAGTGCTCAATAAATTTGTGCGTGCACAATCAACACCATCGAAAAAATAAAAAAAAGTCGACTTTAGAGTCCGCGAGCGCAAGAGTAAGTATCCAGAAGCGAGGAGAAACGGAGGAAGGAATAGAACGAATAAGCGCCTCTTGCTGAGGTCGCTACCCTTGGAGCGGTGGCAAGGTCAACCGCAAGATCGGCCGGATAGTACAACGCTCCCGTCTCTCCTCAGAGCGCCACCGAAGAACTGTGCGGCTGAGTTTGCGGCTACCGTTACGGGCATCGAGAGCAACTCTTCTTCGCAGCCCTTTGAACGACCGATTCGCGATATATCGAGGCCTTGATTTGCCGGAGGCGCGGCTAAAAATATAGTCGAGCAAGGGATAACGCGGCGTCCTGGGACAACCTGACCCGGTCGACTTTTCACCGGACTCTACTTTGCAGGTGCCCGAGCGAGTCAACTACATGACCTTACCTGAAAACCTGGAGCGAGTCTTTTTTCTTTGAGTGAGTATTTCGCGACTTTTGTACAAGTGAAGATTTATTACTCTGGGTTAATCGTATATTTCTTCACTAGTGTGGAATTAGTATATTTCTCAACGAGTGCAACGAGTGCAAAAGCTTTTTTAGCGAATATGAAGTTTACAAGACGAGTCGAAGGCGAGTTTTGCAATCATATTCGTTAAAAATGCTCTTTTGCACAAGTTGAGGACTATGTTTTTCCCAATAACGTGGAGGAAATGCGAGTTCTGACGATTTGATTGAGAAAATCACATTTTTTCTACGGCATTGGGAAATAGTATATTTCTTCACTAGTGTGGAAAAGTTTTTTTTAACGAATCTGAGAGTTGCAGCGAGTTTTGTACAAGTAAGGATTTATTACTGTACTTGTGGGTTAATAGTATATTTCTTCACTAGTGTGGAAAAGTTTTTTTTAACGAATCTGCGAGTTGCAACGCAAACCGAAGGCGAGTTTGTACAAGTGAAAATTTATTGCACTCAACGAGTGCAAATTGAGCTTTTTTAGCGAATATGAAGTTTACAAGACGAGTCGAAGGCGAGTTTTGCAATCATATTCGTTAAAAATGCTCTTCTACACAAGTTGAGGACTATATTTTTGGAAATGGGGGAAATGCGAGTTTCGACGATTTAGACCATTGAGAAAATCGTATTTTCTCCACGGTGTTGGGAAATAGTATATTTCTTCACTAGTGTAAAAAAGTTTTTTTTAACGAATCTGAGAGTTGCAGCGAGTTTTGTACAAGTAAGGAATTATTACTGTTCCTATGGGTTAATAGTGTATTTCCTCACTAGTGTGGAAAAGTTTTTTTTAACGAATCTGAGAGTTGCAACGCAAACCGGAGGCGAGTTTTGTACAAGTGAAAATTTATTACTGTTTCTCTGGGTTACTTGTATATTTCTTCACTAGTGTGGGATCAGTATATTTCTTAACGAGTGCGAATTGAGATTTTTAGCGAATATGAAGTTTAC
The DNA here is from genome assembly GCA_030522825.1 of Platygaster orseoliae. Lineage (NCBI taxonomy): Eukaryota > Metazoa > Arthropoda > Insecta > Hymenoptera > Platygastridae > Platygaster > Platygaster orseoliae. The sequence continues at coordinate 5,252 of JAPYZL010103436.1, forward strand.
AAGACGAGTCGAAGACGAGTTTTGCAATCATATTCTTTAAAAATGCTCTTTTGCACAAGTTAAGGACTATATTTTATCCAATAACGTGGAGGAAATGCGAGTTTCGACGATTCGATTGAGAAAATTTCATTTTTTCGACGGCGTTGGGAAATAGTGTATTTCTTCACTAGTGTGGAAAAGTTGTTTTTAACGAATCTGAGAGTTGCAACGCAAACCGAAGGCGAGTTTTGTACAAGTGAAAGTTTATTACTGTTCCTGTAGGTTAATAGTGTATTTCTTCACTAGTGTAGAAAAGTTTTTTTTAACGAATCTGAGAGTTGTAGTCGTATGAGTTAAAAAATTGTTCCACGCTAATCAAGTACTATATTTTATTCAACAATGTGTGGAAATGTCAGTTTTGCATCGTCCGAGCATGTGAAAAAGTAGCTTTTTCCACACGGCGTTAAATAAAATTCTTGTTTTATCGGGCGAGAAATGTAGACGAATAATGAAAGGATTTGCTATTTCAACACAACTTGTTGAAACGAATTTTTTTTGTAGCAAAAACTTATTTTTTTGGTTAAAATAAACTAATGTAAATATTAAATAAATAAATGTAAAAAATTGTCGATTTATAAAATTCAAGGCCTTAAAGTTTTATAGTATTTTGTGAACATCTAGCTTTTTATTATTTCTTATATTTTTAAGTATGCATACTTTTTTGAATTTATATATATTTTATTAAATAATTAATATTTAACTATTTATTATTAACTTCATTACTTCAATGATTTAATTCATTTAATCAAAATTTATTTATTTTTATTTGTTTTTTATACATATTTATATATATATTACTTTTTCGAATTTCGTAGAATTTTTCAATTTTTCTTTTATTTATACTTTTCCTGCAGATTTGTGTATAGTCTTCTAGAGTTTGATGATTCAAAATTCAGTTTAATAGATTCTTAGTATTTTAGTGTATTTTTCGAAAAAAAAAACATCGTATCACCATGGATTTCTCATTTTCTAGCTTTCTAGTACTTTCAGTTTTTTTGGTTTTTTTTAATTATTCGCCTAGGACTCTTTTGGTTTATTTAAAAATTCTATACTGATTTCTAGAGTTCACTACTCTGGATTTCTAAGTTTAAAAAATTTTAAGTATTTTTATGAAATTTCGAAAAAAATCATAGTTGCAAAAATTTGTAGTATTTTGAGTTTTAAGTATTAAAATTCTAACAACTTCAAATAATTCCATAGTTTTTTTCAATAATGTTCACCCAGATTCCAAGTACTTTATAGATTTGTGGAATTTTCATATTGTATATTGTTTATAAAGTTTTGTATATTATTTCTATAAATCTCGAATTTCATACTATTTTATTGAAAGTTCTAACGGTTTTGAGTATTTTAATTGATGTTTTTTTTTAGTATTTATACAACGTGAAGAATTTTATAGATTTATATATATAGATTATGAGAATCTGAGAATCAAAGTTACATAAACTTTTGAGGAAATCAAATCCACATAGCTCTTAATTTCTTGTATTTTCAAGTTTAAATTATGTATGTCACGTCCATGAAAATTTTTAATTTGAAAAATCCCTAAATTTCAATGTCATATTCGTTTTAAAAATATTTCAGAGCAATTACAATTGTTTTATTGCTCATAAATGGAGATGTACTTACAAAATAAATGCATAGAAAGCTCCAACTAGATTTATACTGCTGTCACGACTGTAAACTTAGTGACAATAAGACTCAATATTCACCTGACATGTTACGTATTCGAGCAGTGTTATCCACATGTAATTTACGTGCTCGACATTCCCGTGCTTGACGTGATTGACACGTCTAGACTATAACGCATACTTGACTGTTCGCAACTTGAAAAATCGGTTACTGCCAATTAAACTGCACGAAGAGAAATTTTTGGTTACACCAACCATTCATTTAGTAAATATTGGGTAGTACAACCAAAACTTTACATATAACCAAATTACTAGTTTTTACAACTTGATGATCAGTCATGAAAATTGAGCATTAGTTGTTATAACACAAGTTTTGGTTGTCATAACCAAAGTTTTGGTTGTAGTACTCAAAACTTTGGTGGGTCCATATTTCATTAAATCAATGGTTGCTGTAACCAAACCATTTTTCACCGTGTGATAAGTTAATGTTTTTTTTGCAACAAAAGGTTCAACTACTTAGGCATGAAATTAATATTTTTGAACTCGAATGATTTTCCTAGTAATTTTGATTCTTATATGAACCTGATTTAAATTTTACAAAAAAAATTTTATTTATAAAGTGATCTTATTAATACTTCTTAAAAAAATTTTCTTCATATAATTTTATTTTTGGCCGAAATTTTTCTAGAAATTTTTGTTATAAAAATTAGTTGAAGTAAATTTATATGAAAAAAAAGTTTATAAAATTTCGAAATTTCTTATAAGATTGGTTAATTTTTCATAAAAATATCACAGTTTTTAAAAAATATGTAGGACTCAAATATTTTTTCATAAAAAATTTACTATTTTTTATTAAACTGTCATTCTTTTTTATAAGAGGAAAATTTTTGTAAGGTCACTTTATAAAAAATTTTCTTTAGTAAGAATTTCATGAAGTTGACTTTATAAAAAACGGAATTATTATAAAAAATTTCTGATTCTTACACAAATTTTACACAATCTTATGACGAATCTTACACAAATTTACAATAATTTCCCTAGTAATTTTAATTTTTATAAAAACCAGATTAGAATTTTATAAACAAAATTTTTTTATAAAGTGACTATAAAAACTTAATAAAAAAATTTTCTTCATAAAATTTTATTTTTTGCCGAATTATTATAAAAATTGATTCAAGTAGACTTATATGAAAAAAAAAATTTATAAAAATTAAAAATTTCTCATAAGATCGGAAAATTTTTTATAAAAATATCAAAGTACATAAAAAATTTACGGGGCTCAAACATTTTTTTATAAAACTGTCTCTTTTTTATCAGGAAAAATTTTTTTATATGGATGTTTATAAGGTTTTTTTACGGTTTTTATTTTTTTAATTTTATATACAAAATGAATCTATTTATTAAATAAATAATTTTATTATCATATCAATAAATTTATATATATTATTGATATGGAATATTTATTTAATATATATAAATTATACTTAATATATTTTACATTTATTTAATATATTTGATGTATTCAATATGAATATAAAATTTTTTTTATAAAAATTTTATAAGGTTGACCATATAAAAAATTTCTGTTTCTTACACAAATTCGCCTTTTTTTATAAGAATCAAAACCACTAGCTTTTAATTTACACGGAAAGACATGTTTGGTTCCAGTAACCATTTATTTAGTGAAGTATGGACCAACCAAAGTTTTCATTATGACTACTAATATAAAATTCTTATAACAAAAACGATACTTGAAATAAACAAAACTTTAATTGTATCCATATTTTACTAAATGACTTGGTTGCTGGAACCAAATATTTCTTTTCGTGTAGTTTTTTTTTAATATTCCAATAATCGAAGTAATTTCGTAGAAATAACCAATATCTGCTCTTGTTTTTTTTCCAAAGATTTGAACAAAAAGTTTTGTGTAATTTAATTTCTTTTGCAAGCACGTCAACCGTATAATTACAATCGAAATATCGGTGTTTTAAGAGCGTTCAGTTGCGTCAACTTTGAACTTTACAGTTAGAGTTGGAAATAACTCTCTTCTTACAGTCGAGACTCCAGCGCGATTACAGTTAAGGCGCACATAAATTTCTTTTAGTTGACTTGTGTCAATTTCACGGTAATTTAAAATGTTTAACTATGACTTTAACTTTTAACTGTAAAGTGATGATTAGGTCATTAAAATCTTGATGACATCATAATCGTTCAGTTTGTAGACTGACTATACTAATTAGTATGTTAATGTAAAAAGATTAAAATTTTAAATCATTTTGAATGTGTCATCGAAATCATTGTGGTACCAAAAAGAAATTTTCTAGATTGTTTTCAATGATTTTTTGAAAAATACAAGGATTTAATTTTGGGCTTAACATAATATATAGGATTTCAAAAGTTGCACGGAGAGAAATGTTTGGTTCCGGTAACTATACGTTTAGTAAAATATGGACCTATCAAAGTTTTAGGCATGGCAACCAAAGTTTTGGTTATAAGAACCAAAGTTTTCATAACGAGAACTATAATTGACAAAAGAAAAACTTTGGTTATCGTACCCAAAACTGTAGTTAGTCCATATTTTACTAAATGATTTGGTTACTGCAACAAAAATTTCTTTTTGTGTGTTATCGTTGATTTTGAATTTAATAATTATTGCGAGACAAGAACTTATTTTGTAAATTGTTACATGTTAATTTTTTTATAATTCAAAAACTCAGCCGAAAATTTTGCGATTGTTATTATTTTTTTCATTTTTTATTATAACATAAAAAATTCTATACTTAATTTTTTGAAAAAATATTTATTATTGTTATTGTATTAAAATAATATAAATGTCTTTGATTTGCGTAGAAAAAATATTATGTTTAAGCAATTAATTCAATTTCATATATTTATCTTATTTTTGTGTTACACAATTATTATACGTTGAAATAGGAAAAAAAATGGAATAAAAAAGGAATTGAAAAAGTCACTACATATAACAATGTTCGAGTTGACAAATGTCGGATTTTTTTACTACGATAATCAAAGTAAGTTTGAAAATTAATGAAGCTTCAAAAAATTTTTTCTTTGAAAGGAAATTTTTATACAAATATTTTACAAATTCATCATAAAAAGTTAATCTCTACACAGTAACAAAATTTTGAGTAAAATTCAAATAAAATTGTAGATTTTCCTAGAATATAGTAATTTTTCCAATATTTATAGTACAAATTACTAGCTTTTTTTCTTAATGTACGATATTTGAACATTTTTAAAAAACTTTTTCTGAGAAAATTAGGTTCAAATGATATCGTAATTGATCTTGTATTTGATAATCATTTATCATTTATTGATTTAAAATTCCTAATTCGATTTGAAAAAAGCCACAAACATTTGGATTATCCCAAAATCTCTTAGTTCTTTTTACTAAAAAATATGGTAACAGGGGATCGAGGTGAAATATAGTAAATTTAACGGTGTACAGTATTGTATTATTCAAAATATTCGTATTATAGTAAAAACGAAATCAATGACAAACAAATTTTCTTTTGCATTTTTTTTTTTTTTGAAACAGAATATATGAACTCGTCAAATAGTCAAAAACGGCTATTAGATTAGTAAAAAAATGTTGGCTAAGAAAATAGTAAAATAGCGTGATTATGAAATATAAAAAATGAACGACTATTTGGAATTAGTGAAAAAATCAACTATTTTGTTAAAAATCAAAATAATATTGTAGATTTTCCTAGAATTTAGCGACATATGTATCAACTATTTTTGAAAAAAAATCAATACGTATTTTTTTGTTTCTTTAAAAAATGATTATTTTAGAAGATAATATGTAAATTTCTCATTTGTCTCGTATCTTATTGTAATTTCATTATTTATGTCTATAAATTTTATTTCCTTCATGAAACTGCTACAGTTTTAATGTTACACATGTCCCAAAAACGAATAACATTGTTCGATCATTTGAATAAACTACTGTTTCGCGCGCTTCTCCTATTGGAGCCGCCATTTTTTTCTCGTATCATTGTAATTTCATTATTTATGTCTATAAATGTTATTTCCTTCACGAAACTCCTACAGTTTTAATGTTACACATGCCCCAAAAACGAATAACATTGTTCGATAATTTGAATAAACTACTGTTTCGCGCGCTTCTCCTATTGGAGCCGCCATTTTTTTCTCGAGGCCGACCAATCGCATGAACGACCGCTCGTGTCCAGTCTTTCCTATACACAGACTTTAGGTTTGACTTTTCAAAACAACGTGTCTCCATCAATTTTTGAGATATGACAAAAAGAAAAAATACGTATCTGATATTTTTTGATAAACTAACGATATCAGCAATGAAAAAAATTTAAGCAGCTTGTCAATTTTTCCAATATTCATAGTAGGGGAGAAGTGGGGGTTGTGGGCATGGGTCGGTTGTGGGCACCCCTACGTATATTTTCACAAAATTAAGATTGAGTTTTGTTGGTAATGTCATTCGCAAGTAATTACCC
>JAPYZL010103438.1:0-14383 GCA_030522825.1 Platygaster orseoliae
GCTGGTGAGGTTAGCGGCCATCTTTACTAACACACGCGTATTCGCGCGTCCGTGTACGCAGCTGATGTCAGTGGTTTGTTTCCGAAAAAACTTTTTCCGGGAAAAATTGAATATAATAATTTAATGAAATCCCGAAAAACGTCGCACGAGACCCGCGAGACACACGATAATCAACAATGAATGACAATGAGCAACAATGAATGACATCAGTTGCATACACGGACGCGCGAATAAGCGTGTGTTAGTAAAGATGGCCGCTAACCTCACCAGCCAATCAGCGCATAGGCAAGTTTGCCACCTCTTCCTTGAAGTTCTCTAGTTAACACTTGACGCCACTGCTCATTGTCTGTGATTGCTGTCATTGTCGGTAAGGAAAATTGCATTAGCATCTTCACATTCTGCACTGTCTACGTACATTGCAGTGTTCGTGCATCAGTTCCTCGGTAGTACTAAACAAGGACAGACTTATGTGTGATTGAGCGCTAGAAAAGGAACGAAGACTGAAAGTTACCAACACTGGTACATTGCGCCACTGTCCTTTTAATTTCGCTAATTAATTTCTGCTCATTTCGCTGAAGTCTGAAATGGTCTGAAAACATCATTGAATATTACTGAATACTAACTGATTAAGCAGTATAAAAAAAATATATCGTATTACACATTTACTGCACTCAATTCAATCTGATTCAAGCAAGTGATAATTTATTGTCGGGGGAAATTTCCCATCTTCAACTTGTAGTAATTTCTTTTCGGGAGACATAATCGCACGGATTCCGCGATTTCATCGAAAATCTGCATTTTCATGAACCAGGTACGAAAAGAATTATTATCATATCTCCTATACATGAAACCCGAATTTGAACTTTCTTATTTTCTTTCCAATTATGTTTGGGAGTTCTAAGGAAAATGACAGTTGTCAAAATTTTGATTTTTGATTTATACCTAAAATCTGATAGAAGCCTGTATGAAATGATTATGTTTTTACACTCGCTAATTTTTTTATGTGGGTGTAAAGTGGCCTATGATAAAAAATTAACGTAGCAATAATTGTAACGGAAAATTTGTCAATTGTGTCAATATTAGTGTGTAGGGAAAACAAAAAATTATAGTACTGTTTTACTTCTACTCTATTCAGAAGATTTAGTTGTTAGTTATTATGAAAATTATTCAGGGGACAACTTTTTGGAAATATTGCAGGTGCGGGATATTGATTTTTCTGCTGTAAACATACTGTTGATAAGGGAGACCTTGCCCTTGTAAAAAAAATTAATAAAAATGATTAGTCACTATTGATTAATAGGAATCAGTAATACCAATTGATCCTCGAAGTCAAATAATCAAAAGTCAGTAATCTAGTATTAATGTTTTATCCTTTATTATTATTCGCAAGTTTTTGGCCTATTTTTTTCTCGGTCCTCTTTGAAAGTATATTTCGTTTAAAAAAAATTAATTATATAAAAAATAAAAATTTAATTATAAAACCAAATTTCCATAGAATCATTACTCACATACGTCATGAAATTAAAATTATTATAAAATCTTAAACTTTCGACTAGTGAATAGTTAAAAATCAATTTCATCTCATTTCATTAAATTCAATTTTTTCATTCTCAAAAACATTCTAAATTCTAAAATAATCAAATAAAAATATGTCACGGTAGTATCACGAATTTATACTGATTATCACAATTGGATATTTTTGATTACGTGCATTTGAAACAATTGAAGTGTGCAAAATTATTTGCACTATGAAAATTGTTTTGAATATTGAAGAAGTGTTGAAATTATGAGAAGAAAAATTTTTAAATTTATGAAAATTATTATAAGTACAGGAAGGGAAATCATTCAACTACAATTAACACTATAGAAACTATAAGGGGCTGTCCATATATTATGTCATCAGTCCAGAGATGTGAATTGACTGGTCAGGAAAATTTCTCTGACGTCATGGTCATTTTGACAGTCATTTGACGGTCAGTGAACGTAAGGAATTTACACTCTTGTACGTAAATTGACCGGTCAGAAAGTGTTCTGACAGGTCAGTGGCAGTAATTAACATTTTTTCGAGTATATCCGTTTATTAATACTATCGAAATTGTAAGTTGTCATCAATTGGTAGTTATTATAACAAAAAATTATTCATGTAACTTTATTGTAACACAAATTTGTTTGAATCCTTTGAAATTGATGTAAAAAGACTACATCGCAAACAAGATTTGAATTGTTGTTTCCAAAACTGTCTCATGTTTACTTGAATTACTCAATGAAGAATTAACTTTTTGAGCCATATCAATAACGTTTTAAAAATAGATAAAAACTGAAACGCTCTATCACAAATTCACATAGTTTATAATATGTCAAAGTAAGTATTGGTTCTTATTTTCTTTTGTTTCAAAGTGTTTCCATTCAACACTTTTAAGTAAAAAAATCGATTCAAATTTGACAGGGTAATATTTCTATTGAAAAAAGGACCAAATTTCATAAAATATATGATTTCTTATCAACATAATGTAAGAACTTTCATACTGAAATCACCTACATGAATTTTGTAAATTTTAATTTAGACGATATTTTAATTATTTTTTCAAATTTTTTTTGTAACATAAAAAAACGCAAGACTATTTCGTATGTTTATGCATGATTTTTAATGAAATCATTCATTCAAATATTAGAACTAAAATATATTCAAATCTATTTATTTCAAATTCTTGGTAGTATTATGAACCGTTTCATTACAAAGTGAGTAAAATTTTTTCTATTCCGTCTATGTTAATTTGATTGTCATGAATTGTGTTGACAGGTCCCAGTCAATGACCATCAAATCTGACCGTATATTGCTTTGGTCAATTGACCGTCATGACCGTCAATGACTGCGTCAAATGGCTGGTCAATGACAAGCTCACATCACTGGTCATCACTCTTAGGGGGGGAGGGGGTATTGAGTTTGATGACGGATGTTGACGTAAGGGGGGTGGGGGTCCAAAAATGATGACGTGATGATAAAAACAGAATAAAAAAAAAAATTAGTAACACTTTTCTTCAATTTCGCGCCAGTACTTTTGATTTGATGACGTCAACACTAGGGGGGAGGGGGTCTACGGAACCATGATGGTTGATGACATGAGGGGGGTGGGAGGGGGTCAAAAATAGGTAAAAAAATTGATGACGTAATATGTGGACAGCCCCTAAGAGAAGAAATTATTGAAACTGAAAAAACTATTCAGAGGAAAATTTTTGAAACTGAAAACTATAGAAAATATTTTTCTGCCTTAAGAATTCTTCACGTTGTCTCAGAGACAATATCAAGTAATTAAATACATTTTTGTAATATTACATAAATATATAATATATAAGCCCTAGCAAAGTCGCCGTCATACAAGTGTCATATCAACTTTATAGAATAGTATGAAAGTTTATGTAACTTGTATTTTTATCAAATGTGATTGAGAATAAATGCCACATTTATTACAGTATGAGTCTTAAGTTTCATACTATTATATGACAACGACTTTGCTAGGGTAATTTATAATTTCTTGGTTTGAAGTTGAATATTCAAAGTACTACCCAAGTTCATTTATTTAGTACATACTTATTGAAAAATATGAAAACTTTATGAGTTTGCAAACATTTCCACTAATTTTTTGAAAAACACTTTTGACATCTATTTTTATTATACATCGCATATAGTTTAAATTTTCTGTCCAACATTATTAATCAACAAAATTGTAATTCAAAGTTTCAGACTATAAAAAACTGTTACAAAACTTTTCAATCTAAAAACATAAACAAATTATGGAAATGTAGGAAAGGAATTTGCGTTAAGGAATGCACACAAAGCGATAGAGTCTGCACCAAGCGACAGCACTGTAAATGGCAAACTATTGTATGATCAAATCCTAAATTCCATTGTTGGAATTGAAAATTTTATCATCCAATACTTTCCAATTTTCACTGAGAGAACAATCTTGTACTATTTACTAAAAAATATAGTAATGGTAGATCGAAATGAAATATGTGACGCGCTCTGACAAAAGGGACCTTCTCGGCAAAAAATCGATTTTCGTATTATGATTGATTCTACAAGTTCTATTACTAAACTTTTATTGACATGATACGAAATTCTGAAATTCTAGTTCTTCAACAAAACATAAATTGATGAAGAAAATAATTTACATGGGCTTAATGGCAGTTCAACGCCTTCCACAGCGCACCGTGTAAACTTTCACTTTTGCCGAGAAGGTCCCTTTTGTCAGAGCGCGTCACATATAGTGAATTTTACTATATACAATATTGTATTACTAAAAATATTTGTGTGCAGTAATTGATATATATTATAATAGTTGTAGCTGTTTATAGTGAAACTCATATATTTATAGTAATATTTATGAAAAAATTTAGAAATTATAATCATACATGGTAATTTCCTATATCTTGTACATTGAGATAACATTACGAAAGTAGAAGATACAGTATGTTAAGTATTTTCTACTATATATCAACTTATAATTACAATATTCGACGTTTTTTATACTGCATGGTAAAAAAAAATCGCTATCATATAAGAAAAATGAAAATAATATTGTAGATTTTCCTAAAATATAGTATTTTTCTCAATATTTATAGTAGAAATTACTAGGTTTTTTTTTCAGTGTGCAGTGCGTGTCCCCTCTTCACATTGCACCCGAATTAACATCTGTATCATGGTGAATACAGTAACGCCGAACGATTCAAGTTACAACACTGCAACCGGTGCAGGCCATATAGCTTTGATAGCGTTAATGTGCAGTTATGAAGAACTAGAGAGAGAACTCTCTGTTCTTCATAATTGCAGTTGTCTTCAAAAATAAAAATTGATATGTGCCCGTATCATTAAATTGATTGTTTCAACCTGCAGCTGAGCCCGTTTTCTTGCCAGTAGAGAACCCTAGGTTGATTACATCGCCTTTTAATTATTCGGATCATTACCAATGGAGAATGCTCCCAACTGTCAATACACTGAAAAGTCGGTATTGTCATGAGCACGATACTCTTTGACAATACACTGTATTGTGACGAGAAGAATATGTTTTGTTACCCGAAGAATACATTCTCATGACAAGCTTATAATATCATTCATAGCACGATATTATCGTTATGATGACGATACACATTCTCAGTGTATAACGGCCTCAGCCTAAATCATTCACACTTTTTTTATTATCAAATTCAATCGTTATACTATTATAATACAATATATATAAAATTTAGAAAAATACTTTTCATTTAAAAAATAAATTTTCCAAAAAATTGAAAAATAATGCAAAATTCATGATATTTTCATTGTTATTATTGAAAATGTAATGGACTTGATGCTTTATTCATTTTTGAATATACAACTATCGATAGATAAAAACTAAAGGTCTTTTTTATTTCTGAAATGAAATTGCAAGAGATTGAGTAACATTCGAGAGAAAAATATGCGTGTAATTTTTTTTATTGAATCTGCAAGATTTTACTTAAAAATTAAATAAAACTGAATAAAATTTTAATTCAAGCTATTTTAAAATTTTTTTTCATGGCATGTGATTACACCAAATTCTGTTTTTAAATAAAATAACACTCCGTTAAATGAAATTTCAAAGCATGTTTTAACTAATAATTGAGACAACAGAATAGCAGACTGCAAAATTTGGTTTTATAATGTATAAAAAACACGTCGATTCATGATGAAGTAAAGTAAGAGAAAAATAAAAATTCAATCGACTGGCAAATTCGATTTTCTTATTGAAAATCACTCTATTAATAAAAATAGAATTTCAACAGTTTTATATACCTGCACATGATCATTTTTGAGGGAAAATAAGACTCGCAACATCCATATTATTTTTGACGAATTATAAGAAAAAGGTTTGATGATAATAAATTATTTGTATAGTACATAAAAATTCTCACCAAGGCAGCTGATAATAAAAGGATTATTTTTCTAAAATTTTCATAGTCAAAAGATTTCCATAATAATTCTCATTTGAGAAAAAATGTGGTGTAGCCAACCAGCGAGCACGAGCATGAGGGGAAAATATTAATGAATAATATTAATAATATCAAAGGGATAATTATCGATTAACGTAGATTTATCGAATCAAAGGTTTGCGATTAATAAATAGATGAATTTTAATTTATGTCTTATTTTATAACATGGTATGAATTTGAATTATAATTATATCACTTCAAATTTTTGTAAAGTAAAAGAAATGTATTCTAAACAATCACAACACCTAAAGCTTAAAAGGAATAACTAAAAAATTATGAAATAATATTACTAGTGTTTTAAATTTATTTTCAATATTAATTTTGATTAAGACAAACTCGGAATTTTTTTCCTTCCAGGAACTAAAACCTGCACTGAAAATCTACATTCCCGTGGACTAAGCCAGAAAAAAGTAATTGACATGGAAATGTAAAACATTGAATTATATCTTTTGAAAAGAAGTTCACCTTATATAAAAAAAAAGACAAAGGATGAAAAGTTGAGATGAAATAAGGGAAACCTAATAACTGTTGAAGGTGCCTTAGTTGATGAGAATGAATTGGAAACAGGGAGTTCAAGGATTGTAGCGAGTGTCCAAAGTTGTGATGTGGGGATGTGGATCTGGCCTGGGAGATGTAAGAGGCCGAGAAGGCTGCAACATTTATCACCTTTTCTTTATCTCCCTTTTATGCTCTTGCCACTTCAATGTCGGTGCCGATTTCGCTGATACGGTTTACGTCCATGGCGAGGATGAGCCGCAAATCGCGTTGTCACCTTCGAAATTGGACGAAGCCATTGAAGACAAAAACGTGACCACTCAAACCAGCTTGGGTCAGTTTAAAAAATTTTCTTATTTTCAAATTTTTGTATTAATGGAATTTTTGTTGGTTGCAAATTCCAAAATTTCAGTCGTCAACCATGAATCCACTAGTCCTAATTTGCCGATAGTGCCTCCAAGTATTTTCAACGGAGCTCTCACTTGCCAGCCTTATCAAGGGATATATATAAATCACCTTTACTTTCAATTGGCCAACATCTTTTTCTTGCTTTCACATTTGGCTCCGAGCGGTATCCAGGGTGTCCTGTACCTCAGGTTCACCCTCCTCGTGGGCTGTGCCTTCCTGGCCTTGTGGGGTTGGACGATAGCTTGCTGGGTCGACGTCGCCCTGTGGAATTCCATTTTCGTTGCTATTAATTTCATCCACATTTGCATACTACTCTACAAACTGAGACCTGTAAGGTTCACGAAGGAAATAGAGGAGGCAAGCATTTTCTGGAAAAAGTAGAAAATTTAACCAAAACAAAATGAAATTTAATTAACTTGAAATCTTGTTTCAAATAAAATATAGGTGTACAGAGCAGTTTTTCAGCCTTTACGAGTCACGAGACATCAGTTCAAGAAAGTTTTGAGCTGTATGAAAGTCATTAGGCAGCTCAAATATCAGGAAGTTTACGCCCAAGAAAAAGTTACTAAGGTCGATTCCTTGTCTTTGGTACTGTCTGGAAAGTAAATATCACGCTTTCACTATGATTGTTCGATGTTGATAAACTTATTTTCATTAACTTTTGAAATGTTTGAACAGACTGGTTGTCAGTCAAAGCGGAAGAGCTTTGCATATTGTATTTGCTCACCAATTTTTGGATTCTCCGGAATGGTTTGGCGTTTCGACGGATGAATTTTTTCAGGTGAACAAAGGAAATTCTTATAAAAAATGATTTTTGGTCGAATAATTTGTATTGTTATTGTTTTCATTACAGGTATCTATAACCGCGATGGAAGAATCGCGAATTCTATTGTGGCACCGAGATAAATTGAAACTCAGCATAATTAGTGATCAGTTCCTGCAAGCAGTATTCGATCACATTTTGGGAAGGGATGTAGTGAAGAAATTGATGCAGGTAAAAAAGAGTTGAATAATCGATGAAAATATAATTTGTATTTCAAAAAATTTTGACTTGTTAATGAAAAATTTATCGCAGGTCAGTGAAACGATGGCTCCTGGCTACCAACACCAGCAAAATGGCCAAGTCATCAGTTTCGGGGGCGCGACAAGCGGCACCGACAGCGATGTCGATTCCAAACTTTTCGTCGTAAAAAAAACAGGCGACAGCCAGGGAATCACAGCTTTGATAAGCCGCCAACTTCAAGGTAAACTTTAAACTGGGATATCTACAAAAAACAGAAAAAAAAAACTATAAACAATTTACCCAGGCTACGTAAATTAGTGTAGCTTACACACACGTTTATACAAAACGTTATGACTCTTATAGAAAGTGTAGCATGCTATGTAAATAATTGATATCACGAATTTCACATATGCTTTGTTGTTCGCGATTTGTCGTAACTTTTTCGAGGTCTCTTAACTTGCATATAAATAAATGGGTCATTTCATGTCATTTATTTTGATTGTCTGGGTTGTTGGTATTTTTGGAAGAAATTTGAATTGAATTTCGGAAATTTTGGAATTGATGCGAGTTTTTGCATATTTTAAATCAATTGAAAATTCAAGTTGAGAATTCCAATGCTGCTGTAAAAACAAATGGTCAAATTTTTGAAGTTAAGAAAAAGTTTCATTTCGAAATTTAATTCCAGACGTTTTTCGAAGAAATTTGTAAAAATTTGCATCGAATTACGTAAATTCTATATTATTAGCGAAAAAATCTGTAACTTCAATTCAATCAAATTCGGAAATTTGCCAACCCTGCCAATAACTTTACATTCCTTTTTTGCATGTTTTATTTCGAGTATATACTGAGAAAAATTTTTTGGTGGCACGATATAAATTGATAGATTTGGGATGTTCGCCGATTTTTAGTAAGTTTAAAGCAAAACTAGAGTTGAAAATTTTTATTGTTTTGTTAGTAAAGTTAGTAAAAATAAAGATACTGGAAAATTTGAAAATGTGTATTCAAGAATCTAGAGTATATTTGATTTGAAATTTAAAGTAACTTGACTATAAACTGCATAAATAAAAAAATTAAGTAACGAGCCTTAAAAAATAAAATTTCATATCGAAAAATTTTTTTTTAAGTTATATAATGCCAATTAAGCGATTGGAAAATTCACATTTATAAATGCGAATCTATCAGAATTATTTCTAAAAAAGAAAAAATCATAGATATTAAGAACGAATTTTGGAAATCGAAAATGTTTAAATTATGAACATTTTTGTTATAAATATTCGACGATTTAAATATTTAAAAGACAAAAATTGTACTCTAAAATTCGCAAAATTTTTTTTAAAAAATTTTTAATTGTTATAGATCCATTGAAAGTTTAAAAGTTCGAAATTCGATAGTCTAAACTTTGAGATAAAAAAACTCAAGCTATTTTTAATGAATAAAAATTTAAGATTAACATAAAGTTTTATCATTATAAATAAATTGAATGGTTATAGTAATATGAAGCTTTGAAATTCCTGTAATGTAATTTAAATTTGAAAATAGGAAATAATTTAGAGTTTGCAATTTTCTAAAAATTTATCACATAGTTGTTATTTAATTAGAAATTTTCGCTTTTTGAATTCAGAAATTCTAAAGTTTTCTTAATTTCAATATAAAGAGTGAAACTATTCAAGGATTTAAAAAAAAGGATTCAATAGTTTATTATAAAAAACATGATTCTTCTGAAAATTTGATAATGTAAATTTATGCATATTTATATCGTATGTTAAAAAATAAAAATATAAAAATTGTTTTCTTATCTAGCAGATAAAAAATCTGAATAGAACTTTAAAACTTGAATTAATATTTGAAAATTATGAAAATTTACTCAAATCCTGAAACTTTCATTCCAGTAAATCAAAAATAGCAAAAACATAGAATGAAAGAAGCAAATTTTTGAAAAACAATAATGATAATACAAATGCAGAACTCTACAATTAAAAATTAAAAAGAAGAAGATAAAAAATAAAAAAAATCAACAATCACTGCATTATTAACATTCAATCCACTAAATCTGAAGACGGATATTCGTAACACCAAAAAATTATTTTTCTCCAGGTAGAACCATAACACTTTAAAGTCCTTTACATGATGATTCAGAGTCATTTGTATCATTTCAAAATCAATATGGGCTACATTTCATGACGAAAAAGAGCTAAGTATCATTCTAGCGAAAGTTTATTTATTACCTGGGAAACTGAAAATATTTTTTTAAATAAAAAGTATTTGAATATATTATTGAATGGAATTCTTGAAAAATAAATATTTCCGAAGTTGACACGTTTATCGTAAATATTTCCCAACTGTTTTTGTACAGAATGAAAAAATTCTCGAATTTGAAATTTCACAAAGTTTAAAACGTTGAAAAATCACACGAGAATTTTTTTCCTGAGATTAACTATCAATTATTTAAAACCTGAAAGTTACAAATTCAGCGAATCTCTTCAAAGTCGTCGACAAAAAAAAATTTATTAAATCATCGAAGGTGAAATTCATCGTTTTAAAAAAAGATCGAACCTTTAAGATTCTTGTAATAAAAACTTTTCTTATAAAATTTTATTTACTGTAGAAATTTTTATACAAAATTTTCTTAATATAAATTTCAGTTCATTAGAAATGTACGAGGCTTAAATATTTTCTTATAAAAAATTTGAAATTTCTTATAATAGTGTCACTGATTTTTATAAAAAGTTTTTTCTTATTAGAATTTTTTAAGGTTGACCTTACAAAAAATAGAATTATTATAAGAAATTTCTAATCGTTATAAGAATTTTGCCATTTCTTATAAGAATCAAAATCACTAGTGGAAAAAAGTTTTTGTGTGATATGTGTTATGAACACAAGTGACAAACGTGACTTATGAATACCTTAAATAATAAATAAAAAAGAGATTTATTTATTATTAAAAAAATTATCTTAATTATACAATAAATTTATTATTCATTTAAAAATTAAAGAATAAATAAAAAATATTTAATGTCTATATAAAATATTCAACCTCTTTTTTCGTAAATATTGAATCAATATTTCGAAATATTTTGGTAAATTTTTTCTGTTGCCCTGTTTATTACCCACTCATTGCACAATATACTGTTGCTCGAATAGCACAAAGCAAAAAATCGTCTGAAATGGTGTCATTTTTTAGAGTGACTCTAAATCGTGTTGTTGGCGACTTAAAGTTGAGATAACTCGTCGATGTAAAAGTATCGCCTGTTATTATTTGTGCCTCGAGTCTGGCATGACGTTATTCGGATAATCGATAACGAGCACGCATGTTCATTATGATTTTTATAATTTTGCACCGTCTGTTTCGTTGGTTTTGGTTCCGTATAGAAGAGAGAGTCCCACTGCTGTACTCGACTCCCGATGTACTGAACAACGCCTTGCATCGTCTCGACCTTCACGCGCCCTATGTACTTCCCTTGTATCCTGTATGTAACAACGTTCGCTCCTCACGCATATAATTACTTCGGAGTCGAATCAGTAGTGAAAATCAGTGAAAATACCCGTAATGCCTCATCTAATCAGCCACTACGTCGATGACGCAGACTAACTCGATTTATTATGTTTTATACCAGTTCGATTGTGCCAAGGTGAGTTTTTGTTTCGTGTTATTTTTATTTTCTTTTCTGTTGTTTTTTAATCATTTCGTTCTTTTTTGTTATCCATTGTTCATCGTTTACACGGTTTTGATATGTGACTGGTCTTTAGTGTTGGTATCGATGTTTTTTGACGGACGTGACGCTTTTGAGGCGTTGAGAAAATTCTTGTTGTTTGGAAAGTAGAATTAAGGTTTTTGGAAAATTTGGTTAGAAAACTGAAGTTTTTCTTTTTTGCTGTAAATTGAAAGTGATGCAGAGGGTTTATGAACAATTTTTTTTTTGAAAACTTGAAGATTCAGTCCGTGAAAATTTTAAGAAAAATTAAACTTATCTGGAAGAAAAACTCAGAATTCCCGCGTTTTTAAGGATTTGTATAAATTTTCGAAAAATACAAGATAATTTGAGGAATTTTTTTTTTATAATAGTATTAATTTGATGTTTATAACGTTTACAACGTTGACAAATCACACGAAAATTTTTTTCTGAGATTCACCAAAAATAATGTAAAATCTTGAAAAACAAATTCGAAGAATTTCTTATAAGGCCAACCTTAAAAAATTCTAATAAGAAAAAAACTTTATAAAAACAAAAGACACTTTTACAAGAAATTTAAAATTTTTTATAAGAAAACATTTAAGCGTCGTACATTTCTTATGAACAGAAATTTTTTGAAAAAAATTGTTTATAAACATTACTACAGGGAATAAAATTATTTAAGAAAAGTTTTTAATACAAGAATCTCAATAGTTTGACCTTTTTTTTTTAAAACGACGAATTTCGTTGTCGATGATCTAATAAATTTTTTTTTAATCTCAGAAAAAAAATTCCCGTGTGATTTTTTAACGTTGTAAACTCTGTGAACATATTGATTTCGAGAATAATGAACAAATTCGAAAAATTTTCCTTTAATTTACAGAATTCACAAAAATGTTTCGAGCTGAAGAAAATTTGTCAAACTCTTTGAAAAAAAAACAAAAATCGTGGTTTTTTCTTCTTTGAACTTGAATTTTTAGAGATGAAAAAATTCGAAAATTAATTTTTGAAAACCATAAATAAGAAAATCTTGCGAGTTCAAAATTCACTTCATTACATCAAGGATTCGGGAGAGGGGGTTATGACAGATTGAAAAAAGCGTGACGTCCTGTATAAATAATATTCTTTATACTCTTGCTGTGTTTCTGTGTCATATTTACAACGTTCTGATCGCGTGTTTCGACTCATTTTCATTTGTCAATGCAGTAAAAAAAGCATTCGAGTGAAAAAATGGGCCATAGTCGATAAACAAAAGTCCCCGATTATTCCATATACCGAAAAGTATGTTAAAAACCTCACACATTTCCGAAAACTGCAGAAACAGAATATTTGTCGAATTCATCAAAATAATCTTAAAAGTTTTTTTTTTTTTCCAATTTTATTGGATTGTGAATTTTGACGAATCTCGACGATTTTTGATACTTACTTTGATGCGATTGTGAGATTTTTAGTATTATTTTTTGCCATTTACGAGAAAGTCATAACGCTAGTCAATTATGATGTTTTCCGTTTTTCATGCGTTGCGCTTATTATCGATTTAATGATGAATCATTCCGAAATATTTGTTTTAATGTCACCGAATAATTTCGTTATTTTTTTGGTGCTGCAAGTATTCCATTTTTTTTTTTATTGTTTACATAATACATATACATTCTACATTGTTTACAAGTCTCTTATTACGTTTGTATTTTTTTGTATTCAGCGAATGAATGTCGTTTTGTTACTTTATGTGGCTATTTTCACGTGATATCGGATATTTTATACAAGGGGCGATTCACTTTCGAAACCAATGCATGTTTAACTGGAAATTATAAGAAATAGTTTTGAAAGAAACTTGGGAAAAATTAAGAACAATAATAAATTCATTAATCGTTGAATAGTTAAAGAATGATGCAGATTTTTTGGTAAAGTTCATGTTTAGTAATTGAGTCATAAATTTTTTTCGAAAATAACAGTAATGTTTTTTTTATGTGAATCTGAAAATTTTTTATATAAAAAAAAGCCATTTTAGATTATATCTTTTCAATGATTTTTCATGTTTTTTAATTAGAGTATGACATAGGATATTTATTAATTATTCAAAATATCATCTCTTAACGTGACAAAATTTTAATTTCAGGACATTGAAAAACTTTCTTGGATTTCTTATATGAAAATTATAATTTTGAGCAGAAGAAAAGAAAAAAATTATACAAAGTATTATAATAATTTATTAATACCCTTTATCCTTAAAAAAGTCTCGAATTCAGACACTTGATAAAAGTTTTGATTTCATGAATTCATGAATTATTATTTAAAAACTCCTTGGGAAATGAAAATTTGTAGTTTTCATTTGAAAGTGAATCGCCCCTCGAGTTTATATGAAGCATTTTTTTTTGCTTGTTTAGTTCACTGAACTAGCTGTTACGACTGAACCCTTAGAAATGATCAAGTACGAACAAGTATTAAACTTGTGAAAAATGCTTGTAAAAAATACAACGAAAGCGACTGATCAATTTTATTTTTGTAGTAATAAAACTAGGTAGTAAGAATGTAGTTGTAAGTAAAACTAAAGCACTCTTAATCTGAATGCAGCAATTCTTACGATGTTACTTATAAGAAAACCGTATACAAATTTCTTTGTCAATTAAATCAAAATTCATGGAAGTGTGATTTTATGAAGACTTTGAAAATTCGGTCGATCAAGTACTTAGTAACTAAATTTTTTATTAGGTGCGCAACTAAGTTCTCGCTGTTTTTTCGATAAAAATGTAACTTTATTATAAAAAAACTCTTACATCTGAATCATTCAAAGTAT
>JAPYZL010103445.1:0-20599 GCA_030522825.1 Platygaster orseoliae
AGTAGGAGTAGCTTGTGCAAATTAAGATTTGTTTGGTTGAAAAACATTAAAAATTTGACTAAAAAACTGGGTGCCCCTATAAATTTGGGACACACTGTACCTAAAAATACCACGCAAAAATCAATTAATCATTAAATTCTAGTTTAACCGAAAGATTAAAATTTTTAACAAGTACCTAACATTTCTCAATGCTAAATTATGCTCTAAATTCTTTTTTAAATCTCAAAAATTTTGAACTGTAAACGTATGAAGAAACATTTTTTGATATTTAAAAATTTTGTATGTTACACGGTTTCTGTAATTTTTCAAAATTAAAAAATTTTTCACGATGTAAAAAATTCATCAACATTATCTCAAATTCTACAAATCATTCGAATTTTATAGAATTATTACAATCTGGAGAATTTCACTAATTCTATTTCATTTTCTTTATATTTTAACAATAATTATCGAAAAAAACTAATTAAAATTTCTGTAACTTGTAATAATGTTTCGTGATTTTTCAATACTTCAAAGTTTTTGAAATTTTTTTATAAAATGAAGGAAAACCATAAACTTTTCCAAAAAATATGATAATGATCACCAGGGCAACCAAAAATATTGATTTAAATAAAAAATACATAAATAAATATTTTAGCAGTTTTGCTGGTAAAAAAATATTTCGCCACTTTGACATTTTTCGTAAATATTTTGAAGTTTTTCATTCTTAATCCAAAATATTTTCAACAATTTTTTTTCATTTCTCATGTATGTTTCGCCATTTTCTTTTTCTTTTATTTTCATTTCATTATTTGCAAATGTAATCAAAAATGAAAAATGAAAAAATTGAATAAAAAATTCAAAAAAATGCCGATGAAATAAAAAAAAAATTAAATGAAAAATGCAATTGATTTGCATTTGATATTAATTATCTTTTTCTTCAATTTATTTCAATTCATTTCATTTTCCTTAATTTGCAGTTTGAAAATTACCAAGAAATTATTCAAAATGTCACATGTTTACAGATTCATAATTTGTTTACATTTCAAGATAAATAATTAATTGAAAAATTACACTAGTCGAATTATAAGTCGCAGAGAACTTAGCAAAACATATGGCATTTTCTGCAACAACTTTGATTAGGAGCCGAAAATGTAAACATATGTACAAAAAACATCAAATTTGCTTGTATTTGATAATAAATATTCTTGTTTGCCCTGATGATCACAATATACAAAATTCATATTGTCTACTTATAAAATTTTCAGTTTCTCAATTTTTTCAAAAATTTGAAATTTTAAACATAATAAAAACTATTCAAAGATTTAAGTTAAACAATAATTATAAGAAAATTTGGACATTAAATTAGATGAATATAAAAATCTTTGGTCTTTTTACAGTTTGGACATTGTGTTATCTACCCTAATAACCAATAAAAAATACCAACCAGGAGAAATAACCGTGATGGCCGCTTGGACAGCATGCCTGACTAGATTATCCAAAGCGAACATCCAATGAGGTTTTATACTGTGCATCCTCAAAACCTCGTTCACCGCCGTTTGAAATAAATAAATTGCGAGATGAAGTTGATTTATCGCCGCGGAATCGAAGTCTAAAGCCTCTTTCAACAAACGAATCGCGGTCATTATAACTTCTTGTTTTTGCTCTGCGATGTAATCCGATAAACTCCGCATCAATATTTCTAAATGTTTCTAGAAGCAAACGAAAAATTCCAGTATTTAGATTTTATTGTAAGGATCGAATTTTAAAAATAAAACGATTCCGAAATGAATGAAATTGTAGTTAATAAAAAATGTTTTGTACCATTTCAAGAACCATTTGTCCAACATCTCGCTGAATGTTTCTCATCCAAACACGACAAATCGTGCCTTCGTCTTGGCTCAAAACTTTCGTTAAAGTCATTCTTCTCTGGCTGTCTTTTTTCAAAAGGTAGAAGCCTTCCTGTTCTTCCCCCATTTTTTGACCTGGTTGACCTTCGAAATTGAAATTTACATAAGTATAATTGACATAAAATAAAAAAAAGACTTTAGCACTTTGAATTCAAAAACGTTTTTTCGAAATTAAGTATCGATATTTATAAAAATATTTGTTAAAAATAATTAACTTCATTGAAGAAAATAAAATTTTTTGATGTTTTTTTTACTCCCTGCATCAATTTAAATTTAACGAAATCGCAAAAGAATATGAAAAAAAATTATGTACCAGAAATTTCGACTTCTGGAGAAAGTAAAACACCTGAAGAACTTCTCCTTGTGAGAGTGTCATCGTTGAGGTCAGATTCACTAATTTCAATCGAAGGAGTGCTGTCCATGGTACTGAAAAAAATTATTAAACAGATTCTTTGCAATCTTTTTCGAATGAAAATCAAATTTTTTGTAAAATAATATTATAAATTATTTTCCTCCCACTACAAACTTTATTTTATCAATTTTTAAAAATTATTATTATCCCAACTATAATACCAATGCATTTTTATGATAACTAGAAATAAAAAAAAAATTATTGAACTATGAAAACCTATTATGGAAAAAATTATAGTAAAACTCATAAAAACTTGAAAGAAATTTTTTAATAAATTTTTAAATAATAACTCATTTTTATAATTTATAATTCAATTTTCAAATTTTCAAATTCATAATTAAATATTTTCTGATAAATTTCTCTGTTCAAAAAAATTTCATAAACAAACTACACAATATAGGAATAAAATTTTCGGGAATAAAATTGTTAGAAATATCTGAAAAGTAAAAATTCGAATTAAAAAAATTACCTGCCAAATGAAGGGCAAGCTGTGGGCATGCTGATAGGAGATAAAAGATGTGCTGCAGGACTGCGATCGCGTAAATTGCCGCCTTTTTTTTGGTTTCGAAAAGAAACGGGTCTAAAAAATATTAAAAATTCATAAAAAAAGTATAAATATGAATACAAATAATGTTAAAATATTCTTATTTTATTACTGATTAAAATATTATTTGATTTATATTACTTCAGTTTATACTATACAATATACTTATACAATTTTCTAACTTTGAAGAATTTTAAATATTCATATTTCGTAATGACTGAATTCCGGAATTTAAATATACAAAAAAAAGTTGTCTAATAGCAAGCACGAGCGTTTGAAACGAGAATGTAAAATGATAATTCGAGAAAACATTTTGATGTAGCTACCCATAAGTGAAACTATAGTTTCAAAAATTAATTTTTGAACCATAACTGTAATTTAGACGTGTTAGGGTAGCACCTTAAGTGTAGCACACATAGATCAAAATGCGGTATTAAAAGAAAGATAAAGAATCACTAAATAATTACCCCCCCCCCCCAAAAAAAAATTATTCGCTCAAACATTGTGGAAAATAACAAGTAGTGTGCTAGCTTAACAATTGAGCTAGCACAATACTTGTTATTTTGCACAATATTTGAGCAATTAATTTTTTTTTTGGTAGGAATGGTGGTAATAAATGGTAATAAATGTTGATCCACCGGAAAAACCTTAAATTAGACTGTTCCTCTAGGTGTGTGCTGTGCCAGCTTAATTGTTAAGCTAGCACACTACTTATTATTTTCCACAGTATTTGAGCAATTTTTTTTTTTGGGGGGGGGGGGTAATTAATTAGTGGTTATTTAGCTTTTTTATTAACGCATTTCGATTAGTGTGTGGTACACTTGAGGTACTACCTTAACATGTCTCTGTAATTTGATAAATTTCTATCCTAAACTCAAGGTCAGAAAGATTCTGACAATTTAAAAATTAAATCACTCAAAAATTAGGATAAAAAAATAGGATAAAAAATTTAATTACCCGTCATCGGATTGAGTGCCTGGAACTTTAGAATTATCGGCTTTATTTCCATGCTCCAATTTATCCGTCAACGAAAGACTACGATTCATTTCAGAAGGTGCTGTGATTCGTGAATTTTTCTTTTTCCTGTAGAAAGTTGAACAGACATTATTGTTTTATTCAACCCCACTTACTTTATTCATGAACTAATTTAAGAAACTTGAGAAAATTAATTATTGTTCCATCTCAAAATACAAAAAAAGGAGTAATGAACATGAAAATCAATGAAAATACAAAAAATAACGAAATAATTGTGTTAGAATAATAATTACTATTAAAAAAAAATGTTCAATAAAAATGAGAAAAAAATAAATCAAAATAAGTGAAAATTTCAAAGACGTACTTATACTGAAATCTAAATGACTTAACAGATGGTTTTCTGTCAGTTCTCAAATTTTATTAGATTTCAGGATACTTAATTTTATTAACTCTAAAATAAGAGTAATGCTGGCTTCAGAAGAATTTTAATTATAAATGTTAGGCTAAAATAATGTAGAAAAATAAAATTTAAGAAATCGTTTATACCTGGTGATTGTTAAAAAAAATTATCGAAACCGAGAAATTTCGACAGAAACTCATAAAATACAAAAAAGTATTTCGAGTCCTGAAAAAAACTTTAAAAAAATTCTAGAATTATTAGAATTTAATTAAAAAACTTTTTTCTGAAAAATCTGAATAAATGCGTACAATATATAAAACTTGAATTACTAAACCATTGAATTCTAAAAAAACGTGTATCGAAATTCAGAGAAATGGTAGAAATATGAGAGTGCTATCTATATATTCTACAAAATTTTGTAAACACTTTAAAAAGTACGAAAATGCAAAAATTTTGAAGATATTCAAAATCTAAGATCTTACTTTCCTAGACATTTATGAAATACTGTATATCTATTAAAATCAGAATTCTAAAAACTTATATAGCGATTCTTAAATACATTGAAAATCTATAAAAATACAAGAAACTCAACATCGTTTTAAATTTAAATATTTTGGCATCGAATTCTATAAATCTGTTAAGTGAATCATAGAAATACAATAAATTTATAAAAATACCCGGAAAATACTACAAAATAATTTTAATAACACAAAATTCATCAATTTTAGATATTCCTGAAATACTTAAAAAATACATTCTTTTTAGGATTTTATCATTTAAAATTTTTAATGATATGGTTTTGGTAATAAAATTCTTCAACTTTTCATATTTTCCCATCATTTATACAACTTGAAATATTTTTATATAATAAATTTGTATAACTTTTTGAGATTAGATGCCCTAAGAATCAAAGTATTCCAAGATTTTTTAATATTTCATATATTTTTAAATAAATAATATCGAAACCGATTTTTTCAAGAAATTCTTCCGGAATATTTTTATATTTTAATTTATAGTTTTTGACATATTATTATTATATTTTTTTTATATATTATTATTATTGTTATATATTTTAATTTTTATAATTTTTATATTCTTATTCTATGATATACTTACTCTGCGAGAAAAGGATCTTCGGTAAGTTCAGCGGCATTCGCTCGTTTCTCGGGATCAGAATTGAAACAACGCACGATAAAACTTCGGGCTCGTTCGGACATTTCTGGAGGAATTTCCGGATGAATTTTGTAATAACCAACCTTGAACAATGAGAAAATATCACATTAAAATTACTTGTGCTTACAGCAAACTTCATACAAATTGTGCAATTATTTATAAAAAATAAGATTTGATGTGAAGTGTCTAAAAATTCATAAACAGTCTAAAAAAATGATGTAGAAATGAATTATCCAAAAACGCAAAGTTAGGAAAAATTACAATGATTTGAAAATGCAAAAAATTGTAAAAAGTGTGAAAAATGAGTTTATAGAATTGCTACATTAACTTTTATGAGAAAAAAGGAGTAAAATTAATGAAACTTTTTTTTACCTTGAAAACAGCAGCTTGAGGCGAACCGAGTTCTATGAAAGGAGGATTTCCTGTTGCCATTTCGACAATCGTACAACCCAGAGACCAAATATCGGCCTGAAATTATAAAAAAATGTAACGAAATCATTGAAAAACATTATATAAAAAAAAAAAAATTTTACGTATTTTAAACTTCATTCACCAACCTCTTTGCCCTACATTGTTTCTTTCCTTAATCGTCCTATTAACAGGATTGCGTAAAAAAAAATGAACAAATGTTTTGTATAATTAATATTCCATTTTTCAACATTTCTAGAAAATATATCTACACTGAAAAATCAGAACGAATTTTTGATTGGATACCGTGATGCCCAAAACATTATGTCCAATTGGGAAATATTATAAAATATTATAAAACCAAATTCTACCAGTTTTGGGAAATATTGTTTACATATAACATGTTTGAAATATATTATTTATTAATAACAATTTACACTAGTATAAACAAGAAATTTAAAAAAAAACATGTAAAATGCAAAACTCTACAAAAATGTTTTTGATTCATGTTAAAAAAAATGAAAACAAGGAAAAAAAACTTAAAAATTGTAGTTCTTGGAAATTGTTGTGATTTTTAACAATTCACGAAATTTGTGAAATTTTTCTGTAACTTTATAATGTATCTATATAAATAATATAAAATTATCAATAATTATATTTTATTATATTACATATATTGTATTATATAATATATAATTATAATTTTATATTATAAATAATATAAAATTTTAACTTTATATTTAGGATTATTTACCTTTTAAATTTTGAATGAATTTTTAAAAATCAACAACATCTTTGTGCAAGGATCAATTTTCGTTTTCAACAAACTTGATTATGAAATGAAAATGGAATACCCAAAAATCAATAAATTATTAAATTCTAGTTTAACTAAACAATTAAAATTTTTAAAAAATACCCAACATTTCTCAATGTAATATTATGCTCTAAATTATTTTAAAAATTTCAAAAACTCTGGACTGTATCCGTAAGATGACACATTTTTTGATATTCTAAAATGTAGTATATTACACGGTTTCTGTAATTCTTCGGAATTAAAAAACTTTTCACGATGTACAAAGTTTTGCAACATTATCTGAAATTTAACAAATTGTTCAAATTTAATAGAATTTACGAAAATCTGAAGACTTATCCTAATGCTTTTTCATTTTCTTCATATTTTGACAATAATAATCGAAAAAAATTCATTGAAATTTCTGTAACTTATGATAATTTTCCGTAATTTTTTAATACTTCTAAGTTTTTGGAATTTTTTTAAGAAATTAAATAAAAC
Source organism: Platygaster orseoliae (assembly GCA_030522825.1). Lineage (NCBI taxonomy): Eukaryota > Metazoa > Arthropoda > Insecta > Hymenoptera > Platygastridae > Platygaster > Platygaster orseoliae. Next base: position 7,093 of record JAPYZL010103445.1, read on the forward strand.
CATACACATTTACAAAAAATATGATTATCATCACGATATACGAAATTCATTCTCTCTACTTGTAAAATTTTCAGTTTTTTCAAAAGTTTGAAATTTTAAACATAATAAACAGTATTCAAAAATTGGAGTTAGACGAAAATATTAAGAAATTTGGGACATTAAATTAAATAAACATAAAAATCTTTAGGTCATTACGGTTTCCTACCCGAATTTTTCCATGAAATTTTTTTAATTTCTTTTTAACGCAAAAACTGAAAAATAAATCATTCCAAAAATCGTCTTTACAAGTTTCCCAAAAATTCTACCTTTAATTCCCCGAAATTTTGAACTTTTTGATTTGTCATTGTTAAAATTTTTACCGGTGCTCCATATCCACGTTGCCCTTTGTCAATAACTTCTGGTGCCATGTACTGTAATGTTCCAGTAAAAGTTTCTGTGCTCGGGCAAATTCCAGCCAAACGTTTCGACATACCGAAATCGGAAATTTTAACGACTCCACTATACGTGTTCACCAAAACATTGTCGCCTATAGAAACAAAAAAAAATTCAAATTCCAATTCAAAAAAATACAAGTTTCCCCAAATTCTACCTTTAATATCACGATGGACGATTTGCTGATTGTGCAGGTACTTCAAACCTTCGAGAATCTGCCGAGTATAATAAATAATTGTCGATTCGCTGCCTTTCAAAGGACCCCATTTCGACCTCAACAACGCTGACAAACTTCCTGCAATTTCAAAAAATCTTTCGTAATTATAATAATTTTTTTTTAAATAAAACTACCTTCAAAAGAATTTCCTACCTCCAGGAACTTGTTCCATGAAAATCTTGAAAAACCCATCCTCACTGACAGACCCCAAATACTGGACGATATTCCTGTGCCTCAATTGACTATGAAGTTTAATCTCTTCGTGCAGAGGCTGTACATCACCCAAATTTCGTTCGCGAATTTCTTTTACGGCGATTCGTACTTGGGTGTTGAGGTCTCGGGCCGCGTAAACAACACCGTAAGTTCCTTTTCCCAGAACGATTTTCTTGTTTTGCTCATCAAGTTCGTACTCGAACTGCAAAAAGTAATGAAATTTATATCAAGTACTACAAATTTTCAATGGTTTTCGATTTATTATTTAAAAGGACTCCGCCCCTCGAACCCCCACTAGTGGGACTCCACCCCCCGAACCCCCACTAGTAGGACTTCACCCCAACATAAAGAAAAGAAATGAAATGTTCTACCTATAGTCATGAAAAATATTAAAAAGTGATATTTCTTTCCATTTCTTTCCTCACCTTAATTTGGTCATCAGTCATGAACGTGTCCAAATCCGTGACCATTCCTTTTTCGTCGCGTGTCATTTCCAGTACCAAATCGTAAAACCGTTGCCTGCACTGCACTGATGGGAAGTACATTTGAAAATCGTCCGAGTTTTGGTGAACGTACAAAAAAAGACATCGCTCATCGCGTTTGTACAAGCTCACGCTACGAATCATGTCAGCTGTGAAAAGCCAATCGTGCACTTGTTTACAATTGTTCCGCATTTTGTCGAGGCACAAATTCCAGATTTGCATGGATTTCACTTCGGCGCCGAGATTCACGTTCACGTAACTTGGCATTAGAATTTTCGTGGGCTCCAAAATCAGGATCTAGTGAAAATTAGAGCTTAAGTCAATGGGAATAAAAGTTTGCTGAGTTTGGAAAAGTAAGGGAACCCACGGGAAAACGAATCGTGTCCCCGATCTCATTTCTAGTTGCCTCAACGAAATATTCCATCCAAAACGCAAAGAGTTGCTCTTCGCCAGAAACTTCCGTTTCGTCATTTTTCTTTCTAAATCGGTCGATTAGAGAAATGTTTCCTATAGTCGATTTCAGGTACCTGCAAAAATCAGATTATTTTACAGGCTTTTCTTCGAATGAATCAAAAAATGATTCATTACCAATTCGGCGGCTTCAACTTGAACATGCATTCCGCCGCTTGCAACGCCTTGGCGTAATCCTCTGCCAACACGCTAATTTCAAAAAATGTAGCAATGTCCCAATAATCCTTCAAATTCGATAGACTTCCCTTTTTCCCGATCAAATTGTTCAGCACCATGCAAATGTGCTGAAGTTCCTCGCTTTTCGAAAATTCATTGCCCGCAATCACGAGCAACGTTGCTAAATTCACGCCAGCATACTCGTTTGGTTGGACCTTAGCAATGAAATAATACAAATAATAATAATGTCAAACTTAAAAAAAATTATTTATCTCACCTCAAACCCTTTTCTATACCAATGAATCGCGTTTTTCAGGCTTTCCTTATCCAAGTGTCGGCTCTCAACAAACTTGTCTTTGTTGATGCGACCGCAAAGACAAAGCATATCGGGAACGTGATTTTCTTTTTTTTCCAGCGCATTTTCTATCACACCAAGAGCCTTTTCACGATCGCCCTCTTTGTTCCTTCGATTCAACGCGAAGGCGTACAAATAGCAAATCGCAGTCGTGTTCAAAAGATTTTTCTGGTTTGGCAAAGTTCGCAGGTCATCCACGAGTTGCACCATCGCGTCGTAGTTCTGTCGAAAAATCAACGTTACGAATCAAATCACCCTAAACTTTTTTTTTTATTGTGGCTTTACTTCACCTGGATTTCACGAAACGAAATCAAAACGTTGAGAACGACTTCGCCAGAAAGAACATTTGGGTCGTCGAGCCTTTTACGCATGTTCGTAAGTGCTTTCGAGAGCTCTTCGCCCGTCAAAGTTTCTCGCGCTTTTCTCAGATCGGCGAGAAATTTTTCCTTCATGTGAGCCCTAGAGCGAGGAAAAAGTGGTTATCGACTTCGTGTAAAACAGATCCCGTTTTACCGAAATTCGGTAACCGCCTTTTTTGTGTGACATAAAATGAGGAAAAACTACTCAAGCAGTACTTACTTTGATTGAATCGCTACGTCTTGGAACAACTTTTTCAATTTCAAAGCAAGGTGTTGCTTTGGATCGACAGCATCTTCGCCTGTAACGCGACTCGCAGCAGGGCTCATGGACACGCAAGTACCACAGTCCATCACTCGGTACGATACAAAAGTATAACTGCCACAAGACAACTGAAGGAAGAAAATAAAATTATCATTCCATGGAACGTTTATGAAGACTGCTGCGTAATTGAATGTGTAATAGATAATTTTGTGGCGCCGATGATTGAATCAAAGTGATTCAGAATGATTTATTCCAACCGAATGAATTATTATGACATCATTTCGAGAGTCATATAACGTTCTTCGAAAAATAAAAAGTTCAGAGCTTGAAATCATGAAGTGCGGTAAATGAAACTAGGATTAATTTATGCATAGAGAAATCATTTACTTTTAATCGAAGCGTCGCATCAGCGTCCACGTCGTTGTGCAGCAAAATATTTTCCTTCATCCCGAAACTTTCACGCACTCCCAAATGATAAAACAATGCAGATTGTTGCAATTGCACACTCAAATCAATGACAGCGACATCAGCATTGTAAAAAGTGTCCAGCACGTTTGTTTCGCCAAAGTCCAATTTTTCGAACTAGAAAAACACCAAATTTATGAAACTTTTGTAAAGTGATATTTGGGGAGGGAGAATTTTCTAAAAGATTTACTTGGATGTGATGCATTTTTGCATTGACCAGAGAACAGGCTTGGCGAATTTCTTCCAAAGCTTTTTTTCGTTGCGCCAAGTGCTCGGGCTGCTGGAGGTCGATAACGCAAGCGACGTCCATTCTCGATCTGCCCATTATTATTGTGGGCAAGGAAACGTCGCTTTGTCCGCCGACACTGTCTGTGGTCGAGACACCATCGCCCGAAATTTGCACATTTGAACCTGCATTTTCATCCCCGTTTGTTATTATGTAAATTTATAAAATTGAAATATTTTCAGAATTTTGATTCTTACTTTTTTTAACATTAGGTTCCACCAAAAAAGAGAATTATTTTTTTTATTAAAGGATGCTCAATAATTTTTCCTTTTGTCGCTGCTATTATTATTTTATTAAATATGAGTTTTCTGGGCTTATAGATTAAAGTGTTTAGAAAATTTTGTGCAAATTTTTGGATTTCATGGATGATTTAAATTTTTGGAAGTTTTTACATCATACTTTTTTTATGAGATTCAAGCAATTTACAAAATTATGAAAATGTAGATATATAATTTTAATTAAAAAAATACTTCTGTAAATTCTGTAAACCTTTGAAAATGAAATATGAAAGAATTGAGATAAAATTTAGGGAACTTGAATAGAATTCCTCAAATATAATAAATACATATTAATTATAAATAATAATTATAAATAAACATGAATTACGGAAATAAATTACAAAAATGAAAAATACAAAAATAATAAATATAAATTAAAAAAATAATTAATAAATACGAAAAAAATAAAGTAAAAGAAAACATTGAATATATTTCAATTATTCAATAATGATTTTTTTAGAGTTTCATAAGTTTTATTTGTATAAAATTGGTAGAGTTTAGGTTGATTGATGATAGAAAATATACCATTCATTTCTGTTGTTTCTCCACATATTGAAGGCATTTTCACCTGAAAAGAAAAAAGATATATAAATGATTAGATTGATTAAACTACTAATTATTGATACTAGCAAAATTATTTCTACCATTTTTTAGTTTAAAGCTAAAAAAAGAAAAAAGTAAAGTAAATAAATACATTTCAACAAGTGGAATAAAATTATTTTTCATTACACTTGCATTAAAAAAATGTAATGATTCAATGAAAAATAACTTATTTTTTATGAAATCTGAGATTTTGAATGCAGTAAACATGAAAAATAAATATTTCTATAAAAAATGCATTTTACACTAACATTTCATGTTATAATTTAATGTAAAACGATATTATTAAAAACGATTTTTGTGAATTAATTTAATTGCATCAAATATTTTTCAATACTTTCGTAACTGCATTGAAAATAATATTTATAAAAAAAAATTATGTGTCATCATATAATACTGATTAATATTGACAATAATTGTTGTAGGAATTTATTTAATTGAATCGAAAACTTTATGCTTTAAAAATCAGAGAAAACAGAGATGAACAAATTTTTTTTAGGTGAAAAAACTCAATTTCTTTTTTTTCACATCAAAATTTTTGTATTATTTATAAGAAGTGTAAGATCATGAAATATATATATATAAAAAAAACAATATTTTAAAGAATAAATTTACAATTTTTGATAATATAAATGAGCAGTTCAGAGCAAAAGACAAACTAGTGAGAGACAGAAAAGATAAGAGTTGCCACTCAAATATACATTGTATAAATAATGGAATTAATATGTATACTATATACAATATGTATATTATAAAATATAAAATGATGTATAACTCAAATGTAGAAGTTTTATTGAATTTTTTCAATAGTAATATTTTAATTATTTCCTTACTTGGTAATAAAATATATTTATAAGAAAACAGTGTTTATTAAAATATAAAGTAAAAAACCCTACTTTTATGAAAAAATGTACAAAATTGTGAGGAATTTTTTTTTGATTATTTCGAAATAATACGAATGTTTTATGACATACAATTAAATAAAAAAATATTAACAATAATTGTTTACAAAATAAATTAATTTGAAAACTCTTTGCTTAAATAAAACAAAACAACAACAACAACAAAATTTGCCAATAAAAAACATGAATAATCATAAATATTTAGCATAATCATGAACTATAATTTATTATAAATATAATATTTATTACGTAAATATTACACGATATAAACAATATTTATAAAATATTGACAATTAAAATACACTTCTAACATTATTTGTTTGAATTTGTCATCTATTACCTTTTTGTAATTAATTCGATTGTTTTCAAACTATATTTTAGGAAAACAAGTTTTTCATAATTTCATAGTTTCAAAAATCCAGAAATTATTTCAAATACGACAATGTCACTGATAAAGTGTATTATTTCTCTACGTTATCGTAAAAAAATGAGAATTCCCTGATTAAATCGACCACTGATAACAATTTAAAACAATGCGGAACGCATTTAAAAAAGTTATGAAAACAACAATATGTACGTACATGGAATTCCAATACAATATTGACATTGAAATTATCACGAAAATTTTTATATAAAAATACCGTAATTATCACAAGTTTCCTCTTCAAAAAAACTCCAAAACACAAATTACCCCAAGATTCACAAAATTTTACCTTCTTTTTGTAACAAAGCACTTTTCTACAGTAGCAAAAATACTTCAACAAACTAACCAATCAAATAACGTCGAGCATTCACTTCTACAATCACGAATATTCGCGATAAGAACGAATAAACTTTACCTCACTGTAAAGTCAACAATTACAACACGATAAATAAATTAATTACAATAATATTCTCTAAAATCACTTGACTGTACTTGACAATAATAACAACAATAAAATAATGTGTTTATTTGGTGAAAATATCGATTTGGATCGAGAGAATATTGATATTTGAATCGATAATCGATGAATTCCAACCGTTTTTTCGCCACGGACCAATCAGGAAGGAGGCAGGTCCCTCGCTGGCTTCTGATTGGCTGAATCGGCGTCTGGAGAGACGAGTAACGACTATTTCGAGATTTAAAAATACGTTTAAAAATAAGGCATCTCTCTTCCTCTCTCTCTCGCAGCAGTGCTTTTTTTCCGTTTCAACGAGAATTAGCCAATGGGAGAGTCGGGTTTAAGGGAATGAGCGACTGGTATAAGAAAAGAATAACGTTTTCTATTCGAGTGGTCTACTACTCAAAGCGAATATTTTGAATTTTGCACCGTCTAAATGTTCCTCGAATAGAGGAGCGTTAAGATCAGGATAGCATGAGCGCGCTGGAGGCGCTGGAGCGTACTGGCTCACAGGGCTGTATCAAGATGGTGTCAAGAGGGGGTCTTTTACCCTTGAAAAGTTTTAATATATTTTATTAATTTTATATTTTTATATATGATATATAATGTCGAAAAAGCGTTAAATGAAATTTTCAAGCATATTACTGCACTTTTGTGTGGTAAATTCAAACAGCACTTAAATATGTATATACTATTGTTAGAAACTGTTGTTGATTCCTGTAAAATTAATTATCATGTGCGTATTCATTCCGGAATCAAAATAATTTTATATTTATTATTTTTTGTATAAGCAAAAAAAATACAGAAAAAACGTACAATAAATCAATGAAAATATACAAACAATAACACAATAATACCTTGATTTTATGATAATTATTTTTAAAAATGAAGGAATCAATGTAAAAAAAAATAATGATAATTTTCAAAAATATACTTAGTGAAATCTAGAAAATGAGCACAGTATTTTTTTTTAGTTCTCAAGAAAAAACAAATTTAGGATTCTTAATTTCACCTATTCAAAAATAACAACAATCTTGGCTTCAAAAGAATTATTATTAAAAATTTTTTGCTTTGCCAGGATAACGTAAAAAAATTAATTTGAGCTATTGTTTTAACACAGTGATTAATAAAAAAAAAGAATATACGAAAATGTTGTACATCTAAGAATCTTTCAACTCTGGAGCATCAAACTCTAAAAATTGGTGAAAAAATTCGTAAAAATGCAAGAAAATATTTCAAATCATGAAGAAACTGAAAAAATACTAAAAAAAATTAGAATTCATGAAGAAACTGTTTTTTAAAAAATCGAAAAAAATATATACATCGAAAAACAAATTTGGTTGGCTTAAAGCATTAAATTCTACAAATCTAGAGAACGAATCATAGAAATACAATAATTTAAAAAAATACCGAAAAATACTGCAGACAATTCATGAATCACATAAAATACAAAAATTTGAAAAATTTCTGAAATACTTAAATAATTAATTTCCTGTGGGAGTTAATGATTATGGTAATCAGATTTTTCAATTTTACGAATTTCAGGGTTTCAAAGTTATATAAATTTTTTTGTCCGGAGTTAAACATTTTTCATATACATTTTTTATGTAATGAAACTCAATTTTTTGATGTTCAAGTCATACCGAGGTTAGAATTTTTTTTTTCTATTACACATATAGTATTTTTCATTATATAGGTAAAAAGCAAAATACTCCACGATGTATTTTTTACTCAATGAACCAACCTCGAAAATTCGGATTTCAGGGAAAATTTCATCTTTCTCACAAGCGTGCTTTTTCTTGTCTGCGTTACTTATATACTACCTTCGACCCATGCTTATCAAAGGACAGCAGTTGCTTCCGTACTTAACTCGACGTCGTCCAATCTCTAGGGTTTGGCGTAATTATGTGTTTGCTTCCCCCCTTGGTTTTTCATTTTAAAAATTGAAAGGGGGCGCTTGCAGCTCTGATATTTTTGCAATTTTTTCCATTAGCAATTTGCGTGTCTTCTCTAAAAATATATGAATAATAAATGATATTGCAATCCTGAAGTGCAAACACACTGTTTATAAGAAATCTACCGTGATTTTCATGAAGTATTTATATTTGAGAGTAAGTTTGAAATCTAGTATTTTTCAAATTAAAAATTCCTAAAAAAGTATTAATATTTATACTATAAATTTTCCGTGTGAAAAAAAAGTTGTACCCAAAGTCTGAATTTTCCGAATTTGTTTCACTAGGTAGAAATAAATTCTTGAGTTCATTCATGTCTTACAGTTGTCTGAATATTCGAAAGAATTGTAAAATAATACGTGCAATTTAAATTAACTGCGTTTTTGAAGATTTAAAAAATTATAAGAATATTGCAGAAGAATGTCACAAGTTCTTGAAATCGTAACTTTTAATTGTAATGAAATTTTCAAAGGTCTAAGCTAATTTATGAAATTTGTATCATACCAGTTTATAAAAATGATGTGTAAGAACTTTTAGATATTTTCATAAGCAGATTACTTTTTTTACGACTTTGCTGAAGTTGAAGTGACAGAAAAAAAATGTCGACGGTGATTTTCAGATATTTTGTATTTTTTATAAATGAATTGTATAATCGAATTACATTTATTTTACAAATGTAAACTAGAAGGAGATTGTTTAATAAATAGATATTATATCTTATATCAGATTGATATATTCACTGAAAGAAATTTACATGAGAAGCAACTATAATACTACTTGAATCTTTACCATAAAAATAGAGTTGGTTTTTGCTCCAACTGTGCCATTTACTGTTGACGCACTGTTCATGTGACACTTGGAAGTCTACTATTTCACAGTTAATATGATTGCAGCACGTAAGCTAGGGATATCAGTATTCTTGTTTTTCAGACAACTGTACATTGAATTTTGTATAAATTAAAACTACATTTGAAAATTAATATGATATAAATCTATCTACATATAAAACTCGGTTAATTTATGTTTAAGAAGTATTATTTTAGAGCACAGTTATACGCGAATCTTTTTTATCGCAGTTCAGCGTGCTACGAAAAATTTGTAGATGACATTTTAAAAAAGTATGTATGTTTCGATACAGTACAAAACTTCCGTAAAAAAATATAGAGCTTTTTATTGAATAATTTTACAACACTGCATAGTATAAAAACGTTATCGTTCCATAAGAGAAAAAAAATTAAATTTCACAAGTCAGGATGAGCCATTCCCCCCCCCCCCCATAATAATATTATAATATTGTTCTTATAATCTTTAATTTATTTTCTTTAGAATAGACTTTTTTAACAGAATTCTATAAAATGATTCATATCTATAGAGAAACTCAGATAATTTTCGTATAAATTTATGTTAATGATATATTTGATTCATAATATCTTTTTGTGAATGAAAAATTTCGTCTTGATTGAGATTCATATTTACCACTTTACTTAAGTCTACACAACATCTTTAAAAACTGTAATTATTATCCCTTTTTTGTTATTTTCACACATTTTCCCAAATTTTCATATCATTTTTCAACGAGGATTATTTATAATCTTTCTAGAAATTGATAGAAAACATTTTATTTTACTGCTTTCCAAAGTCTTGTGAAAAAAATTCTGTGACTCATAAAATTTACATAAAAAAAATTATATGATGATATAGCATAAAAATATTTCATACGAATATTGAAGCTTTTACGAAGAAGGAAAAATGAATATTCACAGAGTATTTTTGTAATAATTCACTCTATACTCGTCAGTATCCTGCAAAATGTTTCGAATTTCAAAAATCCTAAATAATTTTCTTTGATGGAAACTATATTTTCAAATTATTCCTCTTGAGCCAAGTTATGTTTAACTATAATGTTTTTACAAAATATAATGCGAATAAAACGTTTTTATTAGCGAACGTTTATTCAACCTTTTTTTAGTATTAATATTAGAGTCAATAATTGAATGTTTATACAAATAAAAAAACAAATTTATACTATATTTACATGCATGCTAAATGACTCATTTCGAATTGCAGTAAAATTTACAGAAAAATTCCTTACAGTATTTATAAATACTTAATATCATTATTTGAAAATCGAGAAAATTCTTTAAAATTTCTAAATTGAAAAATTTATTAAACTTTAACGAAGTTTCTAAAATATTCTCGATCAAATTATTTATTTAAATAATTCATGTTTAAACCATCATAAATAACAGAAAAAAAACTCACAGAAGTGATAGAGAAGTTACAAAAAAACTGTAAAGTGTTATTTTCTGTTTATATTTGAAAAATGGGTTTAGAAAATGATTTCGTCTTTGTGCAATCTATTCATACAATGTGCGGATTCGCGGATAGTGGAGTAATATCAATAATTTGTAATAGTATAGTGAATGATCAAATGTTTATTCAAATAATAAACAACTTTAGACCATTTACATACATTCTAAAAGACTGTTCGAATTGCAAAAAAATTTACAGAAAAATTTCTTACAGTATTTATAAGTACTTAACTTTTTATTATTTGAAAATCCAGGAAATTCTCTAAAGTTTCTAAATTAAAAAATGTATAAAACTTGAACGAAATTTCTAAAATTTTTTCGATCAAATTATTTATTTATATGATTTATGCTTAATCATCATGAATATTACTGAAAAAAAAACCCCATTGAAGTAATAGAGAAGTTAAAAAAAACTGTAAAGTGGTATTTTCTTTTTATATTTGAAAAATGGGTTTAGAAACTGATCTCGTCTTTGTGCAATCTGTTCATACAATGCGCAGATTCGCGGAGATCGAAGAAAGTACTCTGCATCTTTCCTACAATCCTGGCCTAGGGGGTCCCCACTGACTGGCCTGCTCATGCTCCGTCATTCCCCTTAAACAGTATCACTGTATCAAAGCGCCTTCCGACACTCTCTCGACTGAGGAGCATGTTACATAGCACTTATACCCCGTTCACCGCGACTGACTTAGTTTTCGATTCGAAATGGTGCCCTGATCCCCAGGAAGCTTGGCAGTGTAGAAATCGCCCGGGGAACACGTGTAACGCGTGTACGTACTACGTACACATCGCGCCTATGCTGCGATCCGAAAGATACATATGTACGTTTCGTCTGCACTGAGAGAAACCTTTATTCCTATATCAAATAAGGTTCGTTTATTGTTAACAAATCTCATATTTGAATACAAGCAAATAAATGTTGCAAATACTCGCATATTCCAAAATTCAAATTCTCAATATTATATAATATTTTTTATCATTAAACGTCTATATTTTTATTTTTCATCATAAGAAAAAATGAAAGAAAAATCACATGTGGTCCATGGTATATTAATAAATAATTTATTATTTACAATCAACGTCAGAAAATACAATTTATGATTTTCAACTTCGCCACGGTTAAGAAGTCATTCCTTATTAAATTTAAAGAAACCTTGGACTAAAAATTATTTCAGGATCTACGTGAATCACTGATAGTATTGTTAATTAAGGAATAACGGACTCTGGTTGTTTTTTGTACGGACTAATCCAAAATTGATTTTACTTTCCGAAAATAATTTTTCGCGAAGCGCCAAAACTTTGACCGGATTGAGTAGCTCCTTTGTTTGTTCCAGCTTGAAGTCCGATCAAACCTTCGCCAGCTCGCAATTGTTCCTCGGTAAAGTTGCGTTTATTTTCCTCGGACGGTCGCGGCCCGAGGAAAGGTCCTCTCCATTCTGGATGTCTGTATGTCTAGGAAATAAATTATAAATATTAACCGAAATGTGAGCAGACGAAAAATTAGTATATTCCAGGAAAATCTGCAATGTTTATTGTGTAATTTTTAACTTGATTTTTTTGCTGCTGCAAAAAAAATTCTTTCTGCCAAGCGGTGTTGGAACAGCACATTTTTTGCTGCTACAGCAAATCCTTTTTCTTAATTATACAGTATTTAAAAATAATTACAGTGCGTCCAATCGCAAAAATGGTGTTCGTAACTTGGGCGATGTTTTTACGTTCCATCAAATCCACAGCTTGGAACAAATCCACGTCAGGTACTCCGTACTTCACGCAAGCTTTTTGGAACCTGCGAAGGCAAGAAAAAACCAGTTTTATTATTCGTATCTTAAAACGAAATTAAAGTTTTTCATGTACATAAATAGATTTGAGTAAGAAAAATGACAATAAGATAAAGTGAAAATCATACTGTGAATACACATATTGGCGAAGCTCATACCAAAATTCTCAAATTCCTGAAATTCTTCTAAAAAATTTATTGTTCCATACGTAAAAACTAAAGTAATAATATTTGATAAGGGATAATAAAGAAATGAATTTCAAAAATAGGTTATTATAATAAATAATTATAAAATGTCGAAGTGCCCTCGATAATAATGAAAAGTAGCTCACGTTTCATTTCATTACAAAATATTTGAACTTTCACTGAAATTTCATAAAATTCTAGTTTTCGTAAACCAACTTTCTTGTTCAAAAACCCTAAAACTATTCCCAATTCCACTTAAGAGTAGATCATTTCCATCTCGAGCAATTCCTTGGACCCGCCATAAACGAGGTCACACTGTACACCTCCATGGAAATTTCGGGGAATTCCCATAGAAACCCCCTTTCATACGACCGGAAGAATGTGGGCGAAAGAGGGGAACTAGATTAAACAAAAGAGGGACAATGGCGAGACAGCTCCTGTCAGAAGATGCTCGCCTATACTTGGCCACGAGACAGTGACGCGCTTCTATTGTCTCGGCGATAATTACCGGATTACGGGTTTTAATTACGCGGCTTGGAAACGGCGCGATATGTCTCTGATGTAGCATAAATGAGTGTTCTCCGGTATCAAGCAAGCAGAATCTGCTTTGGCGCTGCTGAGGCGAACGCAATGGAATGCGCTTAAGCCTTTGGGACGTCATGCGTTCCTGGCACTCGGCGCGCTTAGAGCATATGAGGTACCGCGGTTATCGCCTATTTTTCCGCCTACGTGCGGTATGTGCCGCGTTTACTTTTGCGGCGCGTAGCAACTCGGAGGCGAGAGCGAGAATTTTACAGGGATTATTTACAGGGATTAGTTACAATAAATACACGCAGAAAAATTTTTTGTAAATTTTATCGAAACGGCGGGTAGAATTTACCAAACTTTTGGCGAAGTGGTGATAATTTCCAACATTAGTAA
>JAPYZL010103448.1:0-13136 GCA_030522825.1 Platygaster orseoliae
ATGAGCGAAGCGAGTGCGCAATTGCACTCGTTGGAATCATCCTTTTTGTCTCGTGTAGCATACAATATTTTTTCCCATGCATGTGTAAAAGTGGCCACTACATTTTTATAGAACGTAGGAACGAAATCCTCTTTTTGGAGTATTCGGAAATCAGCGGGAGTTATCAATAAAATCATAGGGAAATATTCATAAATCCCGAATCACAGGGAAGAAAATTGCCTGATCCATGATTAATGAATGTTACTCACGGTTTTTGTTGATATTTCCCGCTGATTTCCGAGTACCCAAAAAAGCGGCTTTTGTTCCCGCATTCCATAGAAATAAAGTGGCCTTTTTTACGGATGCATGGGAAAAAAATATTGTATGTTACATGGGAGAAAGATGATTCCAACTCGTGCGTTTGGGCACTCGCTACCGCTCGTGCCCAACTTCGCACTCGCTGACATCATCCTCTTTTTCCCTTGTAGCATAAATATCTATTATATTACCAAACTTTCAAATTATTAACTTTGACAAATGGAATCTCAAGAGAAAAATTTCAACAAAATTAAAATGAAAAAATAACAACTTAACCCCGGAAATACTCGAAATTCCTTACTTTGTAATACTTGTTATATAAAATACAATTCTGAGAAATATATGTCTTAAACAACAATTTTTTTTAACCATAAATATGATTAATAATAATAAGTAACAATCAAGTCTTTTATTCTGCTTTTTCAGACGCAGTGTTCTACATGTTCATATTTTTCATAGTTTTTCGCATTTAAAAAAATTCCTTATTTCGAAAAACGTATAAACATTAAAAATATTAATCAATATATTATTACATAATTCAACGAATTCGTGACACTCTGATAAAACGTCTTTGAAGTATGCATTACAAAATTTGAAATAATAAGCTTTTCTTCGTTACAGAGACATCATCAATTCCAGCTTCTTGAATGCTTTATTGTCTACGCAAAAAAAAAAGAAAAGTCGATTGTAGATTAACATTGGCATGGTTGGTAGATACTGAGTGCTTTGTCATACTCATTAAAATTACGATAAATCTCCAACTGATTGGTCGCCCTTGTTTTTGCCGATCCCGACGTGAAATCTCAATGCAGCATTTGCGCTCCTTCGTGGCCTTCGCTCCTGGAGCGTTCATTATGCGTTATCTTGGCGCTGTTATTTCGAGTTTCGTGCCTCTCTTACCCCGAGGGACCGGTATTTAAAAGTGTGGAAGTAATGAAACGTTCGACGGAAAGTGATTGGGGCCATTATGAGTCCATAAATTGCAAGACAGGCCACACTCGCGACGAGCGATATCACCGTTGAATCGTTAATTAGCGAGGCAAATTTATAAGGATCATCAAATGGTACACACTGTACAATTTTACTGGAATTTTATTATTGACTAAAACTTTTATAGCTTTTGAAAAAGTGGAAGATAGAGTGGGATTTTTTTCTCAGTTGAAAATTTCGAAAATTCAGGGTTTTTTTTTGTCGTATAGAAAATAAGTCCTTGAATTTATTACACATACATAACACTAAAAAAAAGTTCATAATATTTTCTCTTATTTGTGTGTTATTTACAATACTCTTTTCATTTATGTCTACTTATACATAGGATTCTGGAATTTAGATACACAAAGATATGTTATGAACAAGTTGAATGAATTATGCTTTAAACAGAAAATACGCAAAACTTATGTTTTTGAGGTTTTGAAGCACATTACGTACAAAAAAACTTGGAAAACGTTCGACTTTTATTAGAAACATTTAATATTCAAATTAAATCATGTAACTATAAAATAAAAAAAAATAATGTAACTAAATAAGGTCTTTAAAAATAAAAAGGTTTTTGTCCGTGAATGAAGACTTTGAAAGACTCCCGACAATGAAGACATCTTCATCCGTTGTTACGAAGAGCAATCAGTGCGATATTTTTCGGCCACTTTTTTTTCGTGTTGATGATGACGTTGGAAATTGGTAGCCAGAAAGAGATTGCGCAACACACGCACGTAGCACCTGGCCCGGCGATTAAAATTTTTGACTTTGATTTACCCGAAACAATCTTACAGCTTTATTAATGTTCATTAGTGCCGTACTTTTTTGCAAAAGCAGCTGCTGCGAATTTCTTGGGGCGCGTCTCCGATGACGATTGGACAGAAGAAAATTATCGACCAAGAGTGGAAAAGTCGTGCATACGGTGCATTGATTTACGCACAGACTTTCGTTTTACGCAAGAAATCAATGCAGATTACGCGATTTTGTGGCTTGAAACATCTGTTGCTCGGATCGCAATCCGGATTCGTAATATAAATGCTGAAAATACGTACTTTCTCCGGAGTTTGGAGCAAGTCATGTTCGATTCTTATGAAATGTGGGGGTTTCGGACGATTTTCTCATTTTTATCAAGAACGTGAGGTGTTATTAAAGGTACAAGGTTTCGCTGAAATCACAGGTTTTCGGAAGTTTCGTAATAATTGATGCGATTTCTTTCTCGGGTCGATTGCCAACTGTGGGAGTTATTTAATGGGATGTAGAGAGTATGGAAACGACTAGTAGCATGTTTTTTTTGAGTTTTATCAAAGTAACTCAAATAGGTGAAGTAGATGAATATTGCAAAACGAGTTGTGTCATTAAAGTTCAATTTTCGAACAAGATTCTATTTTTAGCTGGTGTCGAATGTAAAAGTTGAATAAATCCACAAATTTTTAGTTGTATTTCAAGTCTACATGTATGCTCAAATCGGGTATCAAAACATTTTTTGTGAAAACCATACGTGATATCAATAAAAATATTCTTAATATATATATTTATTCCGAATGTATATCATATGTTTTTCATTTATTAAAAATAAATATTTTTGGATACATTTAAAATATTTATTTAATTATGAACTCTCGTGCATTTGTTCATAAACATTCAACGAAAAAAAACAGTTCCATGAGTTCCACATTTTCGTGCGGTTACTCTCTGTATAAACTTTGACCATTACAATCATTCTGACTGATAAGGTAAACTGACGGTCATGACCGGGAATTCACCTGTAAATTTATCGGTAAAGTCTTCGCCTCACATCCCTGGACATGGCCCTTCGACAATATCCTGACATTGACGCAATCCATCTTCCCAAGTGCCCAAAGTAGATTGAAAACCCGAAGTGAAAGGTCTCGTTACTATAGTATATTATTTTGCATGAGCTGGAATGTCCAATGTATGTATAGGCGAGGGGGGTTGGGAGGGGGGGGGGAGGGTTTGAGGTAAATGTCACGCAGGAGCACGTCCGTGTATTACGCGCTCGAAACCTGCCATCCTGCAGCTTCACGCTGTTTTGCCAATTAACTCCCCGAGGAACCGACCAGTGCCTGAATCCATAAATCCGCCCCAAGGTACTAAAGGTTTGTCTCAGTATTACTTTATTGCGAAACTATGCAAATAATAATCATTTATAGAATTTTTCGATTCTTAGAGCATCGAATTTTAGAAAGTTATATAGAAATTGTAATATGTATCGAAAAATCCTTCAAGTGGTATAAATAATAAGAAAATATGAAAAACAAAATTGGTATGAGAAAAAGACAGAATACTATCCACAGTAATTCGAAAATCACGGAAATAAAAATCAATATGTATATGAAAAAAGTTCGACTCTGCACTGCACAATTCGAATAACTTTGAAACTTCAAAATTTATAAAAGTGAACAATCTTTTTACTGAAACCAGATCGCCAAAATCTAAAAATTAATAAATTTTAAAAGATATATATGTTTCAAGTCTTTCAGAAATTTATGAAATTTCCGTACTTGGTGCTATTCATACAATTCTGTTTTATTTTTTCATATTTTTATAGATTTTTTGGGATTCTATGATTTACATTGAGATTTCTAGAACTCTAAGCTAGAGTATCAAAATTTATAACAATTTGGAATTTCTGGTCTTTTGACGAATTTCTAATTTATTTGTAGATTGCTATATAAATTTATAGAATTCAATACTGTATATTCATAATTTCAAAACATTTTAAATATTTTTAAAGGTAACGCGAAAAATTAGATCTGCGAGGATTATGATTTGTTTTATAGATTTTCTGTTCTTTCATACTTTCTGAATTTTTTATAAGATTCTGTAAACCTTTATAGAATTCTTGTAGATTTCGAGTATTTTTATAGATTTTAGTATACCTTTTTTAAAAATTCGACCGTCTATAATTCTGAGTATAATAAATCGTAGGTATTTTTTCAGTTTTTATAGAAAACAGTTCTTTATAGAATTCTAATTATTTTGGTATTTTTTCGGAGTGTGTTTATAATTCGAAATACTTTTTAGTATTGTAAGAGTATTTGTCCATATTTATAGAATTCTATGCTCTACAATTCTAATTTCAATATATTTTCAGTATTGTGAAAGATGTAAAGGAAAATTATATTAACGTAGATTTAGAAAATTTACAGATTTTTCAGTTTTTCGTACATTAATATGTGTTTATAAGATTTTGAAGAGTTTTATCGTATTCTTATAGATTTTTCTAAACGTTTTTTTATAAGGTCTAGAATTGAGAGATTTATAGATCTTAAGTATTTGTTCAGATTTTTTTTTTCAGAGTACAGTTCTTTATAGAAATCAAACACTTTTTATATTTATTCAGAATATTTATAATTTGGAGTACATTTTGGTATTTTTGTAAATTAACATCAAATTTTCTAGAATTCGAAGCTCCAGAGTTCGTAGCTTTATATTTTTTTTTTACATTTTTATTACTTCTGGTATTTTTTATTGCTAAGTTAAAATAGTTTATTAAATTTATTTCTTCTACCATACCTAGATACACATTTATTATTATAATTCTTCACACACCAGGATTTCTAGTATTTTCAAATTAAGGAAATTAGAAATCCTGAATTTCGTTAGAATTTTAGAACTTGCAATCCTTACAGACAATCTTACGTTTTGTCCTCTAGGTCTTAGTAATTTAATTTGATAATATTTACTTATTGTTATTATTTTTCATTATTATATTAATTGATTACTTCTTTTTGAAAAATCATTATTATTAAGACCACGCAACAATTTGCTATTGTTTCTACTGTTGTTGATTTTTATGTTAATCATTCCAATTTTTTTATTCTTACATGAATTGATAATTAATATTTCGCTGTAATTTCGACAGATGATTGAACCCCCAAAACCTTCTTCTGCCTACGCATCTGATAAGTTCTTAATGTCCAATAGTGGACACTTAACAATTTCGTCGATTCTTTTTACCCTCTCTCTATTTAATTTATATCTTTACAATTCACATTTCATGGGACTCCCAAGATGCTTTCACGGGCCCAAAAATCCGGCGTCCGCGCCAGATGATTAAGCGACTCGCAACCTACTGTTGTACGAAAGAGTTGCTAAGAAAGGGAAAAGGTCGAAAGGAAGACAGACGAAAAGAGAGGTCTTGCGAGTCGTCTTAAGACCCAACTATAGAAGCTAAAAAACGTCAGTCAACTTTGTTCATGAATTGAAAAAAAACAATTATGTAAATAATAAATAATAAAAAACTAATAATAATAATATCGAGACAGATTTCTTTGAAAAATCCATCCTAGACATTTTTTCTGCATACGCCCCTGCATGGCAATATTGATGCGACTTAAAATCTGCCTTGCGGTGAAGTTTGTAATTCAAAGTAGATTTATGATTTTTTCAATCTACTTCAACAACCACAAAAACTATAAATAATTTGTTTTTCATCGTAATAAAAGTAATATTTTGATTATCATTCAGTATTTTCTACACTCGTGTTGAAATCCTCGAGCAGCGAACAATAAAAATAATTTATGTAATTCATAATGTAGATTATAAAAGTTTTTATTGCTTCAGGATTTGACTTTTCAAATGTAGCAGTGAATTTTATCGCATGGAAATAATGCAACTAAAAATTAGTTCTGAATTTTTTCATAGCAAGTTCTTTACTATGGTAAAGAAATAAGAGAGATAAGCTTATTTTGTAAAGTAAAGCATTGCACATGTATAATTATACTGTACATTATTTTATGTCCGTTTAAAACTACATAAAAATTGAAAGTAAGATAAGTTAAGTATGACATTTATAAAATATTTTTATTTAAATATTGTTTATATCAAGAACGTAAATCTGCGATTTATCAACAAATATGAATCATTTACAGAATCACAGGAGAAAAACCGTTCGAAAGTACATATTACATAAAAGTTTTGTAATACTTTGTTAAAGAAAAACACATCAAAGAACGCATACAGTATTGGAAACATACAGCTGACAATACTGCCAAAACAGTTTTTTGCACATTTCAAATAAAAAAAACCATGAATGGATGCACTTGAGAAAAGAATCTCCCAAAAGCAAGTGAGCGAATTTTGGGGACTATGAAGTATATTTTAAGGTATTTCATTATCATGAATAACTATGTATCATTCGTGATGAATAATATGTTTATTAATTTACTGTTTTTTGTGAAATTTCAGGTTCGAATTACTCATTTTTGACAATAAATATGCAGTGCAGCTAAAGAATGGTTCCACCAATTTGGTTTTCAAAGGATTAGTTCAACGTCAGTGTTTTTTATTGCCTGGAAATTTTTAAATTCACTAAGAAAAACGAATGTTCTGAACGTGAAAAATTCGCACGTTGTTAAATACATCCGAACATTTATCTTTAAACATTCGTAATTCGAAAAAGTATGAATAGCTCTTAGACATACGAATTGTTGTAACTTAACATGAAAATTTTTCGTATGATAGTGATGTAAGTGATTTTCAATAAAATTGAGATCTTCAGAAAGTTGCAGTTTCAATATGTAAAATTCCTACATCTACTGTAGTGATTGTTCATCGACACAAGCATTTTACAGACAATTCATAATGCGTGGAGCTTTATATTTGTTTTTTGTCAAATGTTGACGTAAAATTATAAGATACTAAGCGATTTTCATTTGAAAAATTAAAATCATTATCATACTAATGTTGATAATCTGATTTCTTGTATTAAACAATACATTACAAAAATTTATCCTATATATACAGGGTGTGTCACAGTTCGCAGAAATCCTTGAAATCATGGATTCCTCGTAAAATTCTAAGACGATTTTTCCTTTGCCACTTTTTACGGAACTCAAAATCGAAAAAGATATTTAAGTTTGAAATTTAAACAATAAATGCGCTTTTTCGATAAGTAGGGATAAAAACTACGGACCAAAATCTACCCAAATTTTCTTCATATTTTTCTGAGTCGAAAACTTTTTGTCACTTTTCACAAAACTCAACGTGAAAATAGATATCCGAGTTTGAATATATAATATAGAAGAAGAGCCTTTATTGTTTAAATTTCAAAATTAAAAAACTTTCTGAACTTCAAGTTTTGTACAAAATGGCAAAGGAAAAATTATCTTAGGATTTTATGAGAAATCCATGATTTCAAGGATCTCCGCGAACTGTGATACACCCTGTATATCCAATATACAGGGTGTCCCAAAGTCGGCGGATCACGTGAAAACCATGTATTCCTCATGAAATTCTAAGACGATTTTCCCTTTCCCATTTTTTACAAAACTCAAAATCAAAAAAGATATTTAAGTTTGAATTTTTAATAATAAATGAACTTTTTCGAGGAGTGGGGATAAAAACCTCAGACCGAACTTTACCCAAATATTCTTCATATTTATCTGAATTGAAAAGTTCTTCGACGCTTTTCACAAAATAGAAAATGTAAAAAGATATTCGAGTTTGAAATCTAAGAAATCTAATTGGTCAAAACTTCTAACTCGAATATCTTTTTTGATTGTGAGTTTTATGAAAAGTGACAAAGGACTTTTTAGCTCGGAGAAATATGTAGAAAATTTGGATAAAGTTTGGTCCGTAGTATTTATCCCTACTCGTCGAAAAAACGCATTCATTGTTCAAATTTCGCACTTCAATAACTTTTTTGGTTTTTAGTTTTGTAAAAAATGGCAAAGGGAAAATTGTCTTAACAATTCATGAGGAATACATGGTTTTCGAATGATCCGCTGACTTTGGGACATCCTGTATATAACCAAATGTACAATTCAACAAAATCTATATTTTTACTTTGATCGTGATCAACAACTACTCCAAACGATATTTATCGATAATTAAGATAAATAATTTTTCTATTCCGAATTTCATCTTGATAGCTTTTTTAAATTTTCAACAATATTCTAATGAAAAAACCAAATATTTCGGTAAATATGCAATAATACACCAATTTTCGTAAAAAATAATTAAAAAAAAAAAAAATTGTAGTATTACCATATGATACTTGTTATCCTAATTTTCATTAACGAATTCTCGGTTTATAATTTTAGACATTATTACTTTAATAAATAATGTTTCTGAATTATTTAGTACTGAATAATAATTAATTTTCATTTTCAAATTATTTCATTGATTTTTTCGACACAGATCTAAAAAAAAAGTTTTTTTTCTTTCATTATTCAATTTCTGGATGTATTTTTCATTTGAATTTTTTTACAACTTGAAATTTTAAAACTTCCTCCTCGACTTTATCACCCAGTGGGAACTCCATCAAAAAGTAATTGACCTCTAATAGCAAAAAACCATTTGATACTACATTTTATGAATTCCAGTCATTTCTTGAAGCAATCATGAGTCATCGAAAATTTTTTTGTATAAGTGATTGAATTCTAGTTAACAATGAACATGCTCTTTGAAAAAACAGGAAAAAGGTAGTTACAAACAGATAAGTATGAATCGTTAAAATGTAGTTGATCCTTTATGACTTTCATAGTAGAAACGATACGTAACAACGTAAAAATACTTTCATCTAAAAAACTGCGTACGTCTGAATTTTATTCAAGTAAAATAGGTTTAGGTTGCTGAGGAAATAAGGCAAGATTTTTTTTTCTATTTTCATTTTAGATCTTTACTTTCAAAATTATTTTTTTTTTTCGAATTAGTTTCTTTTTGTTTCAAGATTAACGTTAAAGAATTTCAAAAGTTTGTTTGATTATTAGTTGTAAATTTATTACAAATCAGAAAATTCTAGGCAAATCCATAATTTGAAAAAACATTTTAATTCTAGGCTTTAGTGAAAAATGTTCCTTTTCTTATAATTAAACTTTTTTCACTTAACTGTGCTCTTTTGAAAATTCCCGAAGCGCAATTCTAAATACAAAAATTTGTTATCTCATGTTCTTCATTTTTTATGCATGAAAATCACAAGAATATGTTTTTCTTCAGTTGTAAACAATGAAATATTTTCTATTCAACAGTGCATTGGAAAATTTAAAACTGACATACGGAAATTCCAGGCTCAAACGCGTACTAATGAATTTCAAAATAGTGAGTTACATTACGAATATGAAAAATTTTTCGTTAAATCATAAAAAAGTTCAGACGATACATTATTTTTTTCCATGTATGGAAAAAAATTACCGTATGACTCGTGCTTTGCAACGCTGATTGGTTAAAAAATAGCATACAGCGACTGTGCTACGGTAGCGAAATGGGAGCCGTAGGTGATCGCCTATAAATACATCGGGGTCCCCAGAAAGAACTTTCTTTTCCATCGCTCGACGCTCGAAGCATCATCATGGGTTACAAGCAGCTATGAGGCAAGTTTTACTTTTTTTTCCTACTTTTCGTTTCCTTTTATTTAAAACTTAAGCCCCTTTTAAAATCTCACCCTTCATATAAAAAATATATTATATTTATATAATACCTTAGAGTACAAATCGTTTATGCCTACTTTTCAACGTTTTTAAGACAGATAATGTGCCTAAATGATCGGTACCCTAAGGTTTTTTTTCTCAAATCGTGTCATATACATTTATACCCGATTTTTTTTGTATTTCTTGTTCTAATTCAGTACAGATAATCTAAGACGTTTTTCGTTGTTTTTAAAAAAATTAACATCCTTATTTGTCACCTAAAGTTGATAATTTCCACATTTTTACGAAATATTCTAGTTCAAACCGTGTGTATAAAGGTTTTTCGGATCGTTGAAAAAATGTCTTAAGACTTTTTTTTTCATTGCGCCCACGTGGAACCACGTTTTCTTTTCTTTTCAACGTAAAACACGATTTTTACTTAAATTCATCGACATATTGCAAGATTTTCTCCAAATATTTAATTCGAAACAGAGGTCAATTCTTTTTTATTGTTCTAAATAAGCAGCGATCGACTTAAAACTCATTTTCTGTTCAAATGTAAGGTTTTTGTTTGTGCTGAAGCTATTACTAAGACATAAAAAAGTGATTTTCTATAATACGTATATCCTCTTTTCAACTCCCTTTTAACGTAAAATACAATTTTTAGTTCAATTATTTGACATATTGGAAGATTTTCATTGAATACTTGGTTTGAAACAGGGAGCACAATTTTATTACTTTTTCTAAATGACCTGGGATCAATTGAAAAGTCATTTCCTGTTATAATGAAAAATTTTCAAAGTCACTGAAGTTATTATTAAGTATTGATATGAAAGTCATTTTTCGTCCTTTTGTCGCTATTGTTCGTATAAATTGGTTTTTCATATACATTTTTTAAGTGAACGCATCGATGACAATTTTTTTTTTTTTTTGTTCTCTTCCAATGGTGATAAAAAATTGATGAATCATAGAATGTGTATATCACAAAACGTTGCAATACTTGCTTTGTAAATCGTAAATGAAGAGCTATGTTTTTACAGGCAATTGTAGAAGCGAGTATTTCAACAAAAACTTTTAAAAATCATAAAATTCTTCACGATTTCGAAAAAAGAAGAAGCGTTCTAATTTTTGGTACTATGAAAATCCGGTTGAAGTCAAAAAATTTTTCACCACATTCGAAATTGGTAACTATTTTGAACTGCGCGTTCAAATTGAAGTACTTAAATGATTCAAAAAATGAATTTTTAAATTGGTCACTATTTCATAAACTTGAAACTTTCTTGAAAAAAATTATTTTGCAATACTTCCAGCTCTCTACATTTCATAAAATATTTATAAATCATTTTAATCATTTCAGGTCTTCACGGCACTCTGTCCCGGCGCAACAAGGAAGCAGCATTCTCCAACCTTCGGTTTTGGGAGAGCACAGTTCGTGACTGCTTACGCGTACAGCACGCACATGTGTGTACAGAAATTTCATTCATCACAATTTACAGGACACCTATATATTTAGAACGGTATTCATATTTATAATGAAATTATAATCACGTTGATTCGGGCATCACCTGTCTCTAGTTATTATTTTGAAAATATTTTTACATAACTGTTTTATTATAGCTGGATTTAAAATATATTGAAATATTTTGAATTATTTTTATATCCTTTAAAGATAAATATGAAAAAATATATCAAATTCTTCAATTATATTACATAAAAGGTGCTATGTGACTTTCGATGCATTGAGTTTATTTTACGTAGTAAAATTTAACATGTTCATCGTGATTTTGAAATCTTAATTCTACTGTACTTTCCTCGCTTCAGTGTTCAATTATTTTATAGTCCATTATAACAATCAATTTTTCATGATAATGTAGATAGATTATGTTTTTGTTCCAAATTTTTTTTTCGCTTGTTCGAATTGTCAACAATTTTTGAGTGACAAAACCGGATTTAAGAGTAAATATGAAAGAGTATATCAATTTCGGTCAAAAATAATTCATAAAAAAAATTTCAGCTGTACCGTATAGTATTTCTCTACTCAATTTCCATTGAAAATTCCTTGTTATTTTTCTAAGTATTAATTTTTAAGAAGATTACGTTACTGAACGATGAAAAAAAAACCGTTTTTTTTTCCTTTATATTTTCGACAAAGATCTGTATCAACTACATTTTTTGTATATTTAGTATGGTAATATTTAATTTTTTTTTCTATTCAACTTATCTATACGAAATTTTTGCTCATATATATTCTCGATACAAAATTTCGCAAACTTAATTATCTATACAAATTTTCTAGAAATTCTATCTTCAAAATTAATATCGGTACGAAAATTTTTTACGTTAATTTTTATACATTCGTAAAGAAAATTGTTCTCATTACATCATTTGATAATTTTTTTCTTTATAATTATTCCCATTAGTTAATTTCCAAAAAATATTGATATTTCCCTTTTAAGTTCCTTTATTATAATAACCTTTCACACCTTTTCTTAAATTATTTACATTTTCAACCTTTTCTTGGTCGTACGTGTAGAAATAAATATTAAATTTTGAATTTTTTAAAAAATCCTTTCTACAGAGATCTTTAAAAAATCAATCATGTTGTAAATGATTTGATTTTTCAATTTCTTACATTTTTTCATACATTTTTCTCGGAATATTCTTAATTCTGACTGAATTATACTAAAGCTGTTATGCTCATGCTCGCTAGGTGGCTACATGAAATTTTTTCTTGCATCTTCAATTTTTTAATTCTCGTGCTCAGTGTATTAAACGATTTGCATTTGACAATAGTAGGATAAATAAAATAATATTATCGCAATAAATAAAAATAAGCAAAAATAAATAAAAGCATTTACACGCCATCGGTTTTTGACGTCAAAAAAGCAAGTTATATAAAAAAAAATACAGAAGATTTGAACGCGCCAGTTTAGCAGTTTCGAACTGAACGCTTAGACAATAGACCTATGAAATCAGCCAATGTCTTTCTAAACATTCAAGAGAACTTGAACATTTCTCGTATTGTTGCAAAAATGTTCATGTTGCAGTTCTGCTAAAAAATTTATTTAAGCTTTTATAAGCTGGTGATGAAAAAATCGCTGCAATTGCTATGCCATCGTGCACGGAATTTTCGAAATTAAGACGACTTGGAAGATATTTTCACTTCGTCCTTTCTCCTCTTAATCATTTTTCATTCTTTGCGAATTTATCGCACTACAGCAGGTTCCAAGTCATCTTACAGAATCTTCTATAATCATTTCTTACAAGCATTTGTATGCACTAATTATAACAGTTCAGCATAAAATTTGGACTTTGGAAATTTCAGCGAAAATGTGTAGGATATATCACCAATAAACGATTCACGAAATGATTTTGCAAAATTAGCTCACTTTTTCCCGCTTGATGTCATTTTACATGTTTCAAAAGTTGTTAAAGTTAGTTTTTTGTCACAGGTTATATCATATGATGTCATGAAAAACCATAAACTTTCCG
>JAPYZL010103458.1:0-14768 GCA_030522825.1 Platygaster orseoliae
CTGCCGCTGATTTTATGGCTGCTCGAAAAGAGGGCTGTGTTCACGCGATTCATCGTAAAAAAGCGGCCATTCGAACACATGCATGGAAAAAAATTCTTTACTAGTTTATCAGTTATGAAAAATATAAAAATTCGTAAGTTTCGCCAGAACGACATTAATCCTCAATTTCAATAGTTCTCTGGATTTATCATTTTGCTTGGATCATTTGGAAAATCATTCGAAAAACCTTCACTCTTCAATTCTCTCTATGTACGATTGTTTTCCATGGTATATAAAGAGTGCAATGCTCTATAAACGCATCAATTTAAACACTTTCTGAAAATATGCGTGGCGCTAATAAAGCTCATTACATTACGTGCTCTAAAAGCTCCACGTTTGCGTCTTATTATAGCTACAAAAGTTTCCTCTCCGGGTAGTCAGTGGCATAGAAAGCTTTTTGCGACGAGGGGAGATTCGAAATCGGAAGTAAATATTTCTAAAGATAGTTAGAGGGCTGCTTGAACGTGAAATGAAGTCTAATGTTAGTGAGACCAATGAAAGAACTTAACGTATAGTTATCAAAATGATCAGTTGAATTTAAATTATTAAATCAGTTGAATTTAAATATTTCCTGTAAATGATAAAATGGCAAATTATACGTTTTTATGTATATCACAAGATTGATTTATCATGTTGCAAACATTGTTATACCTTACGATGATTGCAGAGTCATTGATGCATCAACTTGAACATTTCCGCAAAAAATATTAGCTCTTATCTATAAATTCTGTCAGAATAAATGTGCAATGTTTGAGTGATGTGAAAAGTTCATTGATTTTGACATCATTTCGCAATACAAAACAAGTTCACACAAAAACAAAACCTAGTAATTTGTACTATAAATATTATAAAAATTATATACGTTTCATCAAATTTCGATCATAAAATGGAATATGTGCTAATAATGAAATATGCAACGCCTTAACAGAAGGCTTTGCAACTTTCGTTGTTTCAAAACAAAAAGAATTCCATGAAATTATAAAAGTAAGACAGACAACGCGCAAAATGCACATCAAACGCGAAATGAAATTTCAAAAGAACGGCAAAGCGATGAAAAAAAAAAATGAAAGAGTGCATAATTTAAAAAACGAAACTTACAAATACATGTTACAGACATGGAATATGGAATATAATCTTACTAAAATCAAACTTCCTAGTAACTATGATTTTTCTAATAATTTTTATAAAAAAGTCTGTTTTTTATAAACTGAATTTATAAAAACTTTATAAAAATATGTCAGTTTCATAAAACTGATTTTATAAAAAATATCGATTTTTATAAAATCAGTTTTATAAAAAATTTTATTTCTATAAAACTTTTATAAAATTTGTTTATAAAGTACGAAACTGTATAAACTTTGTTTTATATAAATAAAATTTCGTATAAGACTGTTTTTATAAAAATCGAAAATTTTTATAAAATCGATTTATAAAAACGGAGTTTCTTATAAGGATTTGGCGATTTTTTATAAAAATCACAGTTACTAGGGTCGAAATGTGTTTACTTTATAAATTGTTATTAGTATACTATTTTTATTTAATCCAAAAGTAAAAAAAAACTCTTTTTTCCATACATAGAATATTTACTAAATATTTGGTGATATATATATTGAATTTTACTTTTTTGATCGTCAACCATGAAATTAATTTTTGAAACAGTAAGAATCTATTAATTCATTAGTCACTTAAAAAATTATACTGATTGAATAGTAGAATTTGAAACTACTAATGTGCTAGTGAAAATGTCATTAATCACATTAGTAGTACCCGTCTGAAAACGTTCCACAGAAATTTCCAAAAGAATTTCCATTGAATTTTCTAATGAAAAAGTCTATGGTTTTTTTGTCTATGGAAATTTTTTTATTGAACTTTTCCCTTGGTTTTCCATTGAATTTCCATTCATGCACACACAATTTCCATTCACTTTCCATAGGATTTCCTTTACATTTTCATAAGATTTCCATTCATTCACATACAATTTCCATCCACTTTCCATAGGATTTCCTTTACATTTTCATAAGATTTCCATTCATTCACATACAATTTCCATCCACTTTCCATAGGATTTCTATTGCATTTCCATAAGATTCCATCCAAAAAATGTGTATGAAATTTCTGTCATGAATCACTTCAATGGAAAAAAAATTTTCCATTCGTTTCATTTGATAAGAAATTAATGGAAAAATTTGCCCATTTATCAGCTTGATGGAAAAAATTTCCTTTCGGAATTACCAATGCAAAACGTATGCAAAATTTTTTTCATTCATCAGCTTAATGAAAAAAATTTTCATTCGGACTTACGAATGGAAAACCTATGGAAAAATTATTCTATTCATCAGCTCTATGGAAAAAAAATTTCCTTTCAGACCCACCATGGGAAAACGTATGGAAAAACTTTTCCATTTATCAGCTCTATGGAAAAAAATTTCTATTCAGACCCATCTATGGAAAATTTATGGAAAAACAATGGAAATAAATTTTCCATTCACTTTCCATTGAACTTCTATGGAAATTCTATGGAACGTTTTCCTACGGGTAAATTCACTAATAAATTATTGTTTAGTAGTTTCAAAAATTTCACTAATTGAAACTAAAACTCACAAACCATTAATTCATGTAGTAAAATTTGACTATTTCTTCAGCTAACTGGTAGAATTCCACTAATTCGACGGTGAATCACTCACCCACTAATTGAATTAGTAACAATTTCACTAATTCAAACTGAGATAGCGAGAAAAATAAAAAAATATTACAAATCAGCTTCTAGCTGTTTGCCAAATATCGCTGTGAAACATCAATACCATTGGAAATTTCTTATATCTAGTATATAAACATCATCTCAACGTTTTCATAATAATCCTGGAACGAACGAATGGGTAACACTGTGCAACAAAAATTTTGAAATCGGAATGCAGAAGCAAAAATAAAATCTACGCTAAATTTAAAGACTCACGTGTCTCAGGGTTTTGCTAAATTAGTTCGCAAAAACGACCGATTCAACCATTTGTTTCATCTTTTCTCTCTTTTTAGCACATTGCTCGAATAGATGTGTCCTTCTCGCACTTCAAAGTTTAAATGGAAAGTTTTATTGACCTAATATTTTGAAACCCTGAGACACGTGTGTCTTAAAATTAAGTATATATTACATTTTTGCTTCTATTTTCTGATTTCAAAATTTTTATCAGGAATTTGTCGCACAGCGTAATGAGCGAGGTAATGAGTCAGCTGTCAAAATGAAACTCAGATATGATTGCGATTTCGAGCCAATTTTACTATCGGAACATTTGCCTAGTAAACGTTGGAAACATGTTTACTCGACGTTTATTCAGAGGACACGGAAGACATTCTCTTTTCGGCCTCCTTCCTCTCATTCGCTTTCCGTTCTATACGTCTCTCTTGCACTACAGCAGCTTCTGTGTCCTCTTAAACGTACGTGTTCCGTACGGGTAGTGCAATATCTACTATTTCCCCATTTTTTACCGCGCCTGATAATCGTAGAATTTTCCAAAAAAGTAAAAAATTTCAATTCCTCTCCCGCAATATATACAGAGTGTAGGTCTTGAAATTTCAGCCGTGACTAATTTACTCATTTACCCATGCAGGTAAAATCTGACCTGACTGAAATTTCAAGACCTACACTCTGTATACTCTCGATTTGAATTAGTGAAATTTTCACTAATTCAATTAGTAGGTTAATGGTTCATTATCGAATTACTGGAAACCCATAAGTTAGTTAAAGAAATAGTAAAATTCTACTTCTTGATCTAATGATTTTTGATTTTATAAAGATTATATTCCATTTTCATAAAAATTTGAATACTAGATTATCACTAATTGTATTACTAAATATCCACTATTTTCAACAGTAACTATTCACGAATGTAAATGGTGAAAATTCACTTATACAATTAATCAACACTATTCTCAACAGTAAAAATCTAATAATCAACCCACAAAATTAGTGAATATTGACTTTTTCATTAGTTGAATTGATGAATTCTACTAATCATTTAGTGATGATGCGCTAATAAAACTAGTCTCAGTCTACTAATTGCAGTGGTGAATTTCTACTAAAGTTTGAAAGTAGTTATTCACTCATTCCTTTAGTCATAACTTACTTATTCAATCAGTAAGCTAAAATCACTATTTCAACTACTGAAATTCCACTAGTTTTCTACTAATTCCAATCGAGAGAGTGTACTCAACGTTTATAAAGGGGTATTCTACCGAAATGGCCCGGAAATTACTACTTTTTTGAGTTGTTGTAAAATAAACAACTATTGAATATTTTGGAATGAAACTTATTGTTTGTTGAACTGCGTTATTTTACTAACAAATTACAATTTTGATAATAATAAGATATTTATTTGAATTGCAATGGCAACGTCTTGAAGTTGAGGCTGCAGAAAAAAAAGTTGCTCCACGGTTGACATGATTTTGCACGTTCAAATTAATTATTTGAAAGACAAAAAGTCATATTAATGCACTCATTTCTTTAGTCATAACTTACTAATTCAATTAGTAATCTAAAATCACTGTTTCAGTTAGTGATTTTCTCACTTTTTTCTTGTTCAATTATTGAAATTCCACTAAAAATTAGTAGTTTTCCACTAATTCAAATTGAGAGTGTACGGATTAACGCGAAACGTTGACTACAATAATGACTAAAATAATGGTCGCGGAATCGCAGTTGGCCCCGAGTCCATAAATTTCATGATAATAGGCCAGCCCGGATTTCGGTGTAACTGGAACAGGGTGAAAGGGCAAGGAAAGGAAATGGGCGAGAAAAGCTCTCGGGGCTTTGGGCTCCTCGGGGTTTCGGGGCGCAGGCGGAGGTGGCGAGGGCGATCGATGTCGTCGCCAAGGCAACGGATGTGCTCCGCTGCTGATTATTTATGTCAAGGATCCCTCCACGCGAAACGCGAACACTGTTCTATCTCTATTATTCGTTCCTCCCTCTCGCTCTCCCTTCCTCGTTTTATAGATATCCGGTTATATACAGATATACGCATTGGTATAAGAGCAAGAGAAGGTGGCACTCGGCGACCCTTTTGCCGGGGCCTCGATCGTCGTCTCCGTCGCACCCTACTTCGCCCCGTCACGAAGAAGAGAGCTTTCGACCCAGTTTCACCCTGCGCTAACCTCCTCTCGGGCAATCAATACTCGGCCTCCCCCCATACATACCGCCTCGTTGCCGCTCAACATTTGGCCTTTTCTTCCTTCATTTTTGGATCACCTATTTTCATGGTTCAGCAACGTTTCAGAAATGTTTTTGCAACAAAGATATTTTCTGACAAAAATAGATGGGGTTTTTAAATTCTTTAACCCATTTTTCAAACAGTGATATTACAATTTTTGAATACACTGTGTGGGACAAAATTTAGGAATTTCGCTAAAAATGGGTAGTAGTACACCTCTTCAATACACTTTTTTAAAGTATTTTTGCAATTTTCTAGCTCATTTTTGAGGTAGAGGTGAGTTGAGTAAAATAGGCCAGTCGAGTAAAAAGGAACACCCTTTTATTAAAATTACAATTTTATAACACAATTTTGGAAATGTTAAAATTGGATAAGTTATATAACTTGTGGATACTCTTTGACAGATTTTTACAAACCTTTACCCCATTTGCAAAATATTAGCATACAAATTTTGGAAATTTTTAGTTAGTTAACTATTAGTTTAATTTTTAAACAACCCGAAATAACAAAAAGTGTATTTTTTTATTCTTAACCGAATATAATCTAATCTTAAACCAAGTTTAACGAATTCGGTTAAGGTGGGTCAGAAGCCGTTTTCTCCGCCACCTTCTTCCACTCATTCGCTTTTCGCTCTACGCGTCTCGCTCGCACTACAGCAGCTTCTGTGTCGTCTTAAGAATGGAGTTCTCGGGAAACGAGCTGAAGAATTGGAAAAATACTTCACAAAAGTGTTCAAAAGGTGAATTACTATATATCTTATATTAATATTCCTTCGTTACTAAAAATAACATTCTATAACAAAATAACATAAAAATAAAAGATATGTAATAAGAAGATAAGTTTAAAATCACTATATAATTAAAAACAATTTTTTCGATATCCCAAGTAAATTTTTTAATTTACTGGGAATAGAAAAAGTTTCGGTTGTTTAAATATATTTCAATATAATCAAAATGATCCAATATTTAAGAGCTATTGTAAAATTGAAATTTCACCAGTAGTTACTTCCTCATTTTCGAAAATAATTAATTTTTTTTTAATTACTTTACTCTTGTCTCAAGATGAATTTTAGACAATTTTAATTGTTTATTTGATCATTTGAAAGTTATTGCAAATTTAAAAACTCTGAGCAAAGCTATAATGTATGACAAATATAAAAAATAGCATTAAAAAATTCTAGGCTTCAGTGGAAAATATTCCTTTTTTTCTAATTCAACTTTTTTTATTAACGTATTTGTGCTCTTTTGAAAATTCCTGATGTGCACTTCTAAATAAAAAAAAAAACTGAATCAAATATTTGTTATTTTTTATGTATAAGAATGAAAAAAATATTCACCAGTTTTCTAAAATAAAATTATACTAGTTTCAGTTAAACAGCAATGTAGATAAAATAAAAAATTGGCACTAAAAAACTCTATAGGCTCCAGTGGAAAACGTTACTTTTCTTCGAATTAAATCAACTACCCTTATTCCTAATGTGCACTTCTGAATCGAAAAATACTCAATCACATAACTATTATTTTTCATAAATAAAAATTCCAGAAATATTCTTTAGTTTTATGAAATAAAAATGTTATTTCTATACAAGGCAAGAATATACATAATAATTCATATAGAAATCAATCAACCATGTCTGTAAAATACAAAAATAAGAATGAGTAACATTTTCTTTTGAAGCCAAGAATTTTTTGATGTCAATTTTATTATTTTACATACATGATTGTTTATTTAGTACCATACAACATCAATGAAATTTTGAAAACCTTACTTATTGATATTTACTGATATTGATCAGTAAGAAACTTAAAACCATTGATACAGTTATCAGTAAGGATTTTTACTGATAAATTTCAAATAAATTAAAAAAATATATTAAATAATACATAAAAAATAAAATAAAAATGCTGAATAACATCAATAAAATATAAAATACATGCAAAATTGCTATAATTTCCTGAGGATTGTTAGTTATAGTTTTTGGTAAGCTTTTTTTGGTCCGCCATTGTGCTCTGGTTAGCTTGCCTATCGTTCAGCAATATAGGTCAACTTGCGGTCTCGAATCCTTTGTTCGCCCAAAAATGTTTTGTCGATATTTTTCTTCCATGAATTTTTCTATGAATGAAAACTTTCCGTCAGAGATGTTAAATATAATACAGCTATGTGTGAAATAGTGCATATTCTAGATAATTTTGAAAAATAATCGTTTTTTTTTTTAATAATCTATGAAAACAGAGAATAATTCAACGGTTTTTTATAAACAAAATATTACTGAAGCAGATGTTTAATATTGTTTTGGCGATAACAGCAAATTTTATATTCGCCAGAACTCGCATTACCTCACTAGTGAAGTAATGTACTATATTCAGTGTCTCATAATTGAATAGTAAAGAAATTAAGTATTACATTTTTATTTCACGGTTTACAAGATCTTTCATTTAAAAATACACAAAAACAAGATAATTTGTAATTTTATTTGACTTTATATTCTTAATATTATTTCAGAGAATATTGAACATATGAAGTTAAAAAGATATAGTTATTCTGTTTTAACATTAGAATTTATTACTTAGGAATTAGTTACTTACGTTAATAACATTTAGTCTTTATTTTTAAATTTTTTAACTGTGTATTTTGATGAACAGCATTGTAAGTTCAGCCTGAAAATCTTTTGACTATTTTAATTTTGCATCCACATTTCATTATTTGCAATTTTTTTATCTGAAAATCAACTGTACCATCAAAAGTTTTAGTTCTGTAATAAAAATGTCTAGAGTCTAATTTCTAATAAATTAAATACATACTTTCAATTATTTTAGTGATTATCATAATTAATTTAATAATAATTAAAGTTTAAACTTTGAATTTTTCATGGTAAAAGAGGAGAAGTAAAATGTAATTGAGAATTTTTTCGTATTGATTGGCTCGACCTGTTTTTGGCCAGCGTTTAGTTTCTTTGTCATTCATCGACGAGTTTATAGACTGTTATAAAATTCACCATTTATTAAGTAAAAAAATACATCTGCAAATATTATTTCTGATAGTTTATGAGAACAATACGAACAAAAATGGAAAAACAGTAAAAATATCATTATAGTACTTTTTTCATCCCCTTTCACCTTTTTCCTCAAATTCTAAGCAAAAAAAAACCTTACTAAGAATTTTTAGTCTGTTTGATTGTAATAAACTTCAAAATTTTTCTAATATAATAATAATAATAATAATAATAATAATAATAATAATAATAAAAAAATATAGTTATTAAATTAATTATATCAGTGATTATTATAAAATATTTTAAAATCATTGAAGTCTTACCCTGAATTTTAAATAGATATGAGTAAAAGAAAGGAAAAAATGAATGAAATTGAAAATTTTCTTGTATTGATTTGCTTGACCCATTTTCAGCTGGCTCTCAGTTTCTCGGCCATTTTTCGACGCTTTCGGGAAATCGGATTACTTTATCACATTAATTATTACAAACTTTAGCTTCTTTGCCATTTCGATCAATACAAAAATTCCGTGACATCCCAAAAATTTACATTTTTTTCTTGTACACCGCGTATTACAATAATCACTAACATGATTAATTTAAAGAATGTAAGATATCTTACAAAACAAAAATTGTCAAAATGTTTTAACATAGAAGTTTATAAACGAATATGAAATGTTTCAATTTTATTGTTTTATTTCGAATTGAAACGTTTCAGTTGAAAACAATAAAAAATTTTCATACAGTAACATTTATGAGAGTTTTTTTGTTACCTTACATAAAGGTTTCAGCAATGTTGCTAGTGAAATATTTCAAAATATATATTTCGTATAATATTTCTTTTGAAACCTTTCATAAGAAAGGTTATAAACACATTTGTTACATCCTCTGATAGAAACATTACAAACGAAAGCATTCTGACAGCTTTTTGAAACATTGTCTGATTTTTGAAAAGCTTTCGTGCCAATTAGGTATTTAATAGAAAATTCAGCTTCTTTGCCATTTCGATCAATACAATAGTTCCGAATCATCTTAAAAATCCCTTTTTTTTTAACATCTATTTCGGGGGTTTACTTTTAGTGTGTCAGATTTGCCCCGGCCTCCTAATGACACGGTAAACTCAACGTGATTAGCACCTAATTTTCAAGTGTTGTCAGTAAAAAAAAGGGCAAACAAATTATTGAATTTCTCGTTTACTTTTCCAATTCCAGGATTTCTTTCCATTCTTTGCTGCTCGGCCCCGAATTTCAGAGTTTGAATTTTCTAGTTTTTATCTTCCTACTTCCATTTCGAAGTAAAAAAATTTGGAATAATTCATGTGTGAGAATACGGCTCGTTATCCTCGTCCCAGTTTTAGACCCGACCTTCTTTGTTCGCGCTCTTTTATCTAGTTTCAGAGCCCCGCCAAAAAAGCCCGTATAGTAGGTATTGCATTTGCCGCTTCTCGTGATCTCATTACTTTTTTCAACTTTCATATTCTCAAGAAGTACGAGATCGTGACATTTTTTCTTGCGTGACATGTGTTTCACATTTGTGTTACCGTTTTTTATACATTATACATCTAACGACCTAGTGTTTTTATTCGAAAATGCAAAATTCGATTTTTTTCTTAGCCACAGTTACTGATTTCGTTATTGCTGTATTTTCGAAAAATTTTATTTCAATTCATCAATTTTTTTGATGTTCAAAGGTGTAAAAAATCTTGATATTCAGAACCCAGCTGGTGTTTAATATTGCTTTAAGATTGCAGACATATTGCAAGTGAAATATTACATCTTGCGATTCTCGGTCATTTTCCCGAATCCAAGTTCCCGAACTGTAATTTTCCCGAATGATCATTTTCCCGAAATGTCATTATTCCGAACGTATTATTTCCCAAATGGCCATTTTCCCGGAAGTATTTTTCCCTGAACGACAATTTTCCCGAAAGTATTAATTTCCGAATTTCGGTTGGAATTTCACTTTTATTTCAATTGTATACATTTATGAATTTGATAATAAGAGTCTTCAATAAAAAGAGTCATTGTAAAAGTTTTAAATTTAAAAATTGTAAATTTTACTTTATTTCAAAAAACTTTGATTTAAAATTTTAATTCAAATTAATTTAAAAAAACAATTTAAAAATTTTATTTAATTATTAGAAATTTGTATTGCAGTTTTGAAATTTAAAAATCGTAAATGCGTAACCATGGCATTTCTAGACATTAGGCTGATAGGAAAATTTCCCGTTCGGGAAAATTAAAAACCCTTCGAAATTAAAAACCCTTCGGGAAAACGGATTCGGGAAAAATACCATTCGGGAAAACGGCCATTCGAAAAAAGACCTTTCAGGAAAACGGATTCGGGAAAATGACCGTTCGAGAAAAAGGCTGTTCGGGAAAATGGTCGGCAACGACATCTTGCAGTAACATTGCAGAAATCTTGCAGGAAAACAAAAACGTTGCTACAATATGAAAATGTCCCCCATAATTGCATTTGCTATGTTGCATACATATTTCAGCAATATTCCAGTAATGTTGCAGCAGTGTTTCAGGAAGATTTAGTAACATTTCAATCTTGCGGCAGTATTAATGAAACATTACAAGAACAACATTTCAAAGAAAAGATATTATCATTGCAGTAACATTCAATATGCAATCTTTTAGAGAAAATATTGCTGGTAAATTACAGACGAAGTTAAAGAGAAATATAAACATTTCAATCTTGCAACAATATTGATGGAACATTACAAAAGCAACATTTCAAAGGAAAGATCTCATTCGCATTGAAATAACATTTTATAAACAATCTTGTAAAGAGAATATTACTAGTACACTGCAGCAAAATTTAAATGTAGCAAATCATTTTAATGAAAAAAATCATTGTTCATAGTTATTACATCTGCAAGAAAACAATCTAAGTATAGAATCAATTCTTTTTCCGAGAGCTTTGAAATAAAAAAACCAAAAATTATAGAAGTTTATCATTTTTCCAATAGAACACAGGATTCCGCATAAATCCGGTAGGCGTTATGTAAAATGTTATAAAATAATCGTTTTCTATGCTAATAAGTGTTTATGATCATTGAAAAAACTATAAAAACTCACATTCTCGTTATTTTAATAATTTCCATTTGAGTGCTGACACAATTTAATAAATAAAAAATTATAAGGGGCTATTTCTCATGAGTTTTCTGTACTTTACATTCAACAAAATCAAATACTATAAAGGTTATTTAATGATTCGGGGAAATGGTCGGCAAAGTTAATGATACCCGGTCATTTTTCCGCATCCGAGTTCCCGAACGGTCATTTTCCCGAATGACCATTTTCCCGAAATCCCACTATTCCGAACGTATTATTTCCCGAATGGCCATTTTCCCGAAAAATTTTTTCCTCGAACGACAATTTTCCCGAAAGTATTATTTTCCGAATTTTGGTTAGAATTTAACTTTTATTTCAATTGTATACATTTATAAATTTTATAGGAAGAGTCTTCAACAAAAAGAGTCATGGTAAAAATTTCATAAGTTGAGTCGTGGTAAAAATTTTACAAGAAGAGTCTTCAATAAGAAGATTCGTGGTTAAAACTCCAAATTAGGTTTCTTCAGATGTAAAATTCAAAGGTTGATGTTGTGTGCGATTGCTGTATACAATTATCTTGTAAAAAATGGAAACTCTAATTTTGAATGTGAAAGTTGTTGTTCATGCGTCAATTGTTTTGTAAATGCGTAACCATGGCGTTTCTAAACATTAGGCTGATAGGAAAATTTCCCGTTCGCGAAAATTAAAAACCCTTCGGGAAAAAGACCTTTCGGGAAAACGGATTTGAGAAAATGACCGTTCGGGAAAAGGGATTCGGGAAAATGGTCAGCAACGTTAATGACTACGACAATGATTGTGATCATAACTAAAATAACTATTTTCTATACCAATTATAATCATCCAAATGATCATGATCTCGATAAAAATGATATTTTTTGTAAAACTACTGCTAATTGTTTCGATTTGACGTATTATCCATAGTACTTATAAAAATTTCCCAAAACTGAACAATCATAATATAATTTCTACTTTTATGAAACTATCGCATAGGAATAAAAATTACTCTCCAATTTCATTTGCTCTGGAGCCTATTCAAACGTGACTTTTTTGTGATTTGAGGCCATTCCAACGGTCAGCCTTGTTTCCTTCATCGCTAGTATTAATTTCGGAACACTGCATGAATTATTCAAAAACTTACGAGAAAAAGTTCGGAAATCGCTTCGTCCTCGGTACGTGTATAGCGTAACTTTTGTCAGCGTCAACTTTTCAACGCTCGATAGTGAGGCTACAATGTAATAACAAATGACACAGATTCGAAAAAGTCACAATGAACCCTGAAATATGGAACATCCAGTGTAAGAATGCATTTTATACTAAATCATAAAATGTTATATAAAAATTTATACAAAGTTTTTCAAAATCTTCTTTATTTATATATACGTGTCTATGAAATCAGAAACAAATCCTTGAAATCTGGTAATTACACGAGTCAAAAATTAATAAATTTTGAAGTGAATTTTCTGTTTAATGCGGAAAACATGATCTCTCTCGCACTTTTCATGTGTGCATCAAACAACGATAGTAATCAAGAAGTTCTCTCTTGGCATCGTGTGGGTGATGTCCAAGGTTCTCCTAGATTAGCTTGGCCTCCAAGCCTCTCTAACAACTAATAGTTACGGCCGCTAGCGAAGATTCCACGATTCAGATAAAACTATATGCTATTTGTGACGTGAGATGCTCGTAGCACAATGCGATCCCGAGGAAAATTAAAGAATCGAAGAAAATTATTCTGCGTGCACTTATAATTGCCGACTTTTGAAGGCTCGTCCATAGAAAAACGCTCGTAATTGAATGAGCACGCATTTTGCACGTATAGCCTCGCTAGCGCGACCTTCGACTTTGCATTCGATTAAGGAAGTTGCAATTGTATAGCTCGATTCAAAAGTTAACATTTTCTCAGATGCGATTTTCTGAAAGAGAACACATTTTTCCTTTGCGACGAAGTGATAAAGTTTCGATGAACTATTTTGCTTAATATCTACTTATTTCTAATTCTGAATAAGTCAAATTTTAAGTATTTGAATCTGTCAGTGATGATTTGACTGAAAAATCTGTTGTTCTCGACAATAAAAATTCGTCAGTAAAAAAGTCACTGATTGAATCTGTTGCAAACCAGTTGAAATTCCACTGCCCAATAAAAAAACATTACGAGAACAAGACTGACAGCATTTATTGGAATATATTTATTTATTATTACCGATTCACTTATTGTACAATAAATAGTAATGCCATTTATTCTGGAATTTATGAACGTACACTTGTGAAATTTGGTAGAAATGAACAGACAAAACATGAAACAATAAATAAATTTAAAAAAATACGTTATTATTAGATAATTATTAACAAAATGATAAAAAAGTGCTTTTATTTTTTTTATTTAACGATGTCTTGTTTTAAACGAGTAATGATTGAAAGTTAAATAAAATTTCAATATATCTTAAAATTTGTACATAAATAACATACATATATGTATATAATTACAATGAATAATTTAGTAAGTAATTCATGAATTCATGAATTTATTGAGTAATTTATTAAACAATAAATTGAGATATTATCCTATATTCTTTGATTGTTTTTCATTTCATTATAAATGAATTATATTTCCATAAACTCTATATATTTCTCCCATTTTTGAATATACTAAATATTTTATCATTTAGTAGCTTCATTATTCATGTGTCGATTAAAGAAATTTTTTCAATTAACTCTCATTTTTTGTTGAATATTGAGAAAATATCATAAATTAAAAATATACGAAAATGTTTTGACTATAAATATTTAGACGGTTAAACTATTTGAAAAAAAATAAATTAGTATTATAAAAAAATTAAAACTATTATCAAGTCAGGAAATCTTAAACGCCCGAAAATGATAAAAATTTGTGTTGTGTAATGACAAAAAGGAATTTATTGACAAGATAGAAAGTTTTACTCATTTTATCAATTTTAGTATATTTTCTGAAATGTTTATTGAAATTTTCATCCATTATTTATTGAAAAAAACAATCCAAAATTTTTTGGAATGAAACGCTTTATTATTAGATAATTAAAAACAAAATTATAAAAAAGTGATTCTTTGATTGTTTTTTATTTCGTTATAAATGAATTATATTTCTATAAACTCTTTATATTTTTCCCATTTTTGAATCTACTAATTATTTAATCATTTAGTAGCTTCATAATTTATGTGTCGATTAAAGAAATTTTTTCAATAAACTCTCATTTTTCGTTGAATATTGAAAAAATATCTTAATTTAAAAATGTCCAAAAATGTTTTGACTATAAATATTTAGACGGTTTAACTATTTGAAAATTAATAAGTTAGTATTATAGAAAAATGAAAACTATTGTCAAGTCAAGAAATCTTAAATGCCCGAAAATGATAAAAATTTGTTTCGTGTAAGGACAAAGAAGAATTTTATTGAAAAGATAGAAAGTTTCACGGATTTCATAAATT